>PVKA01021011.1:7638-39470 GCA_004027165.1 Ctenomys sociabilis | reverse complement strand
AATCCTCCTGCCTCAGCCTCCCTAGTGCTGGGATTACAGGCATGCGCCACCACGCCCGGCTTGAGGATTTCTTTTTACCCCAGCTTGAATGGCTTAAAAATCATGGGACCAGCATCCAGCCAGAAGCACCTGCTTAGGCAGAGTGCAGAGGCCGGGAGTTTGATTCCAGCGTGTTGTGCCAGCTCTGTCCCTGGGGCGCGCACCTGTAATCCCAGTGCTTGGGAGGCTGAAAACAGGAGGATTGCTGCGAGTCCAAGCTCCCTTCTGAGACCCCGTAGAACCTGTAAACCCTGTCCTACTGTCCTAAATACATCATAAGATAAAATAAAATTTATGGGCCTACACTAGATTTTTTGTTTTTCATTTTTATATATTTAGTTCAGGATCTCACCATGCAGCTCAGACTCATAGTGATCCTCCTTTTTTCAGCCTCCCCAGCACTGGGATTATAGGCAGGTGCCACCATACCTGGACTCGGTTTGTTGGCTCAGTGCACCTTGGAGGCCAGGCAGGTGCAGCATGCAGGACTCGGAATCAAACCCTGATCCCTGCACCTGCCAAAGCAGATTCTTAATCTGCTAAGCTATCTTGCCAGCTCTATCCTACTTTTTAATTTGAAAAATAGGCAGCAAAAAATGTGGAAACCCTTGGCAAATGTGAGATTCCTGATTAATGGGAATAAGCTGACTTCAAACAACAGTGAGACTTTAATATGCAAGATGGGATAACTGGTTGCTCCTTGAATTGGGGAAACTGAGCCATCCCTGGGCCCTTGGCTATTGTGCTGGAATTCTGGCTTGTGACTTACCAGCTACCAACTTCATGTGAGGTTCTGAGCCTCAGGTTCCTCATCTGTAAAATGGGACTAAAAGAAGCTATCTGCAGGGCTGTGTTAGGGGAGCGGTGAATGATGGGAGGCATCAGTGTAACACACACACACAGACACACACACACACAGACACACACGCACACACACGCACGCACGCACACACACGCACGCACACACAGACAAACACACACGTGCGCACACACACACACACACACACCATACCAGATAAATAGCTAGTTGATGCCTTCTGGATCTTTCTGCTGCCACCACTCCTCTAGTAGCCTGGAGATGCCTGAGGTCAGGTAAGGGCTTCGAGAACTAACTCTTCATCACTTACCTGAACATTGTCCAGTCTTCTCTTTTCTTGACATCAGCAGAAGCAACAGTGCTGAACCTTCTTGGCTCCTGGAAACCAGAGCTTCTTCCCTTAAGCTTTCTTCTGTCTCCCAACAGAGCTGGGCTGGGGGTGTGGGGCTGCCCAGCACTCAAGACTGCAGGCGGAAATCATCTGGAACAATCTGCCTGTCCATCCAGAGCGCTGTGGTTGAATTAGCCCCTATACATCCTTATAGCTACCCTACGTATCTGCTACAAGTGAATTGGACCGTGTCTTCTAGATAGGTGAGATGTTCCAAAAGCGATTAAGTGGAAAATAAACACAGAATGAAGCAGACAGTATGATCTTGTTTTTAGGAAAATAATAAGATGAAACCGTCCTTGGGTTGGGTGCAGTGGCACAGACTTGTAATCCAGCTGCTTGAAGGCTGAGACAGAAACATCACAAGTTGCAGCCTGCTTGGGCTCAGGACAAAGGCTCTGGGCTCAATTCCCAGAAAGGCTTTCCCCACAAATCCCTGTAGTGGCAGAAACTAAGAATTTTTTTTCTGGGCTGGGCAGATAGCTCAGTGGCATTGGTGTGTGCCTGTCAAGTGCAATGTGAGTTCAATCTGTGGTACCACAAAAACAACAAAACAACTTTTTTTTTCTTATTGTTAACTGGTGTTAACAACAATGGCAACAACAACAAAAGCTTCAAAAAATACACCTAAAGCAACTTTCTTCACAATTGCTAAGACTTGGGAGCAGATCTTGTGTCCTTCAGTAAATGAATGAATGAATGAATTGTGGCACAGCTAGACAATGGAATATCATGTAGCCCTGGGAACTGCAGGCCCTATAGAGGAAGTTTAAAGGAGTATTACTAACTGAGTATTACTAAGTGAAGGAAGGCAGTCCACAAAGGCCATATACTCTATTCTTCTGACTATACAATAGTAGAGAAAAGGTAAAATTATTCAAAGAGCAGAAAAGATCAAATTTTCAGGGGGTTTGGAGTTGGGGCAAGAGGGAAGGCAGAAGACTTTTAGGGCACTGAAACTGCACCATAGATACTATAAAGGTGGATATGGTTCATTGTACATTTGTCAAAATCCATAGAATGTACAACACTCCAATGGGAAGTGTGGATTCCAGCTGTTGATGTGGCAGTGTACTGCATTAGTTGTAACGTAGGTACAACTCTGGTGCCAGATGTTGGTAAAAAGGAAGGTTAGGTGTGTAGGGAAGGATGTACATAGAAATACATGGCAGTTCCTGCTTGGTGTATCAAAAAAATCCCCAAAACCATGCAAGAACTTTGCCCAGTCAAGTGCTCAAGTGGATGAGGCAGAAAACCTGAGTGAATGATACTACTGGGGATCTCTGGGGTGAATCAGAAGGGAGAACTGCACTTGAAGGTTGAGCCTGGGGGCATAGCGGCGTACTCTAGTGTGAGGTGGCTCAGGGCTTTTCTAGAGATCCCCACAGACATGGCTGTGGTTGGTGGTTGGGCTATTTCCACAGGCTAATCTCTGTTGTGCAGCCCAAGCATATGAGGAGGTGAATGAGGGATTAGGGGTACGAGATGTCAAATAAAGGAGCTCCTCTAAGAGAAGTGTATACCTAATCCCTGGGACCTGTGGATACATGAGGTCATACGGCGAGAGGAGAAGTTGGGTTCTAATTAACTGACCCTGAAATATGGAGGTTCTCTTGGGTTGTCTGGGTGACTACTCTGGAATCACAAGAACCTGTAAAAGAAGGAAGAGGGCAGCAGAAAGAAAGTCGGTGTCAGATGTGAGGACAATTTAGTTTGCCATTTCTAGATCTGAAGGGGGAAGGAGATCATGAGCTTTGCATATCTGGAAAAGGTAAGCAATTAGTTTCTTCTCTAAAGCTTTAAAAAATAGGATCATGGCCTTAGGGTCATCTTGGCTTTATCCCAGTAGGACCTATTTTGGACTTCCATCCTCTACAAAAATATAACAAGTTTGTGTTGCTTTAAACCATCTTGTTTGTGGTGATTTATTACAGCAGCCACAGAGAAATAATAAACCAGGGTCCCCCAAAGGGACCTTTCTTTAAAGCATTAAACTTAAAAGGATAAGGAGTAAATTTCATCCAACCCTCATTGTGCCTCAGTGTTTCATGAAGACTCAGTTCCAGCCAACGCCAGGAACAGATGTGGATCTGTGTTACCTCCAGACCTGAATGCAGTTCAGGGACAAAAAGGCCTGTTGCCTACTGGACTGAGTTGCAGTGTTCTGGTCCATGAAATGGGCATGTTGGTGATACCAGACAGCCTCTCTGCTCCTCCCAGATCATTGCTTGCAACTGTCCATGTAAGCAAAAAGGCCATTGAAGACTGCACTAGACCCCCAGCTCTGCGACCACCACTGTGTGACTCTCTGAGCTTTTATGTCTCAATAGGACAGCTGGGCCTGGAACTATCTTTCAGTGTTCATGTGAGTCAGGTGAGGTCTTGTAGGTGAAGTCCTTGGACTGTTTCCAATTCAGAGGGAAATTGGAGATATAGAAAGGGTTTTGTGGCTCACTGGCCTGTGGCAGGTGGGCAGTACTCACCTGACTTGCTAACAGAGTTGCTGTAAGGATATTCCACCAGGTGCCTCCCATGGCTCATCTGTTTGACGGATATGTACCTTGAACATGGCTCTTCCTGTAATCCTATTGACACATACTTTAGAGAGGTCTCCTTTGCATTAGAAGTCCCTCGACAGTATGTTTTCACAAGGAGGCCTGATTGGAACTTTCCAAGCAGTCAGCAAGCCCTGTGCTGATAATTAGGTGTGATTTTTTTTTCTTATCTAACTCATCTTGACTTTCTGCCAGCCAGAGCTTATTTATCTTGGGACCTGAGACTCATGTCTCTGGCCTCATGATGTTGAGATGCACAGAGGCTCTGGTTTCAGGCTGCGTGTGGGCTTGGAGGTGACACCTGGCTTCTGCAGCTCTGGAGAATGCTTCTGCGCCTTGCATCCGAACTGCTGAAGGACCAAAGCACAAACCTGGTTTTTCACCTGGTTCAGGAGAGGCGGGATAGCCTCACACACATCAGGTCTGCAGGGAAGCTGGCGAGCTCACTCCAGAGCACCCATCCTGGGATGGGATTAGAGCAGCTGCCCCAGGGATCCTGTGACAAGGGCCTAGTGACATTCTTTAAGTGGCACTGCCATGTGGATATTGAAGAGGCATAGGGCCAGTCAGACTGGACCCCAATTCTATCGTAGTACTGGTATGACCACCACTACATCATTTCACCTTCCTATGTTTTACTGTTTTCAACTGCAGAGTGCTCTCTAAATCATCACGGTGGAGCATTTTCCAAGTGCATAATGCTAAACCCTTTACACCACTTCATTTGATCTTCATGGTAAAGCCCAAGGTAGGAACTATCATCTTTGGAAGATGGTAGCTTCCCTTGAGCTCACTTTTCCTCCTTTAAAAAAAGGCTGTGATGTTGAATTAGGTTCCAGATTCATGGTAGGTGCTTGATAAGCCCTTCTGCCCCATCTCAGGCAATTGCCCAGTGCTGGACGGGTAAGGATCTGCTATGCAGCTGTGAATAGGGCTCAGAGACCACGATGGACATTGATACGCCAGGGAAAATTTACCAAGGCTTATGTGCACAGGTGAAGGTGACCACAGAGCAAATATGCGTCCCATGCTTGTTTTATTGAGATAATTTTCCAAGTGCATAAAGAGATAGAAGAGGAACCTTCTGGATGGACAGCTGGCACTACAAGGAAAAGCTCAGCGGGGAACAGGGGATCACCCTGCTGCTGTGAGGAACTTCAGGGTGTGTGATTTACGAGGTGTGATCCCTCTCTCTGCTCAGCCCTACTTAGTCCACTTAAGGCTCTTCCAGGGAGATACTTTGAAGATAAATGCAGGGGATAAATAGATATAGATTTATTGATACAAACACAGAATTAATTTGCTTTATCAATAATAAAATGCACCATAGCAAAACCAAAAAGGATAAACATTGTTTGTTGTTTTAATGTATTATTTTTCTAATGTATTATTTTATAACAAGTTAGATTTTCACTCTCTCATGCATGAACATTCCTAGCTGAGTTTTAAATCATGTACCTCCTGTGGATCAGTCAATGTTAAACATCTCTTCTATGGTTCTGCTAAGAACTTCAAGGGCCATAGACCAATGATGGCTTTTTTGAGCTGTTATACTAGTCCTTTCATTCATCTAATATTTATTGGACACTTACTGTGAGTCAGGCAATATTTTCAGCTCTGGAGATGTATCAGTGAACAAAATAGACAAAAATCTCTGCATTTATGGAGCTTATATTGGAATAGGGGGTGAGAAGGAAATATAAGACACTTCACAAAACAACACAGTACAATACAAGGCAAGAACAGCAACAAACCAGC
Organism: Ctenomys sociabilis; assembly: GCA_004027165.1. Taxonomy (NCBI): domain Eukaryota; kingdom Metazoa; phylum Chordata; class Mammalia; order Rodentia; family Ctenomyidae; genus Ctenomys; species Ctenomys sociabilis. The sequence goes on along the minus strand of PVKA01021011.1, from coordinate 33,910 downwards.
CAGAAGAAATCTTAGGAGAATTTAGGTGAAGAGTATATGGCAATTCTTCACTGCTTTGCTTCTTTTCTTTTTTAAAAGTAATATCTAGGGGTTGGGGAGATAGCTCAGTGGAATAAGTGCTTGCCTAGTGAGTTCAAGGTCCTGAGTTTTGGTACCTAAAACATTAAGAAAATAGAAGTATTCTCTCTGTCTCTCTCTCTGTCTCTGTCTCTGTCTGTCTGTCTGTCTCTCTCTCTTTCTCTCTCTCTGTATCTCTTCTACTTGGTAAGTTCTATGAAGAGAAATGAACCAGGAAAGAACACTAGAGAATTCTCTGGGGTGAGGGGAAGTGTTTTAATTTGTCAAAGCATGGTGTTTGGAAAAAGTGACATTTGGGCAAAGATTTGAAGGGTAGAGAAAGGAAGCTATAGAGATAACTTGGTATCCAATACCAGAGAAAATGATGAAGTAACAGTGGTACTCTGCCCCCCCATTCCAAGATAAGCTTCATAAATGCAGAGATTTTTATCTATCTTGTTCACTGATATATCGCCAGGCCTGAAAATATTGCCTCACTCACAGTAAGTGTCCAATAAATATTTGTTAGATGAATGAAAGCATTCACATCCTTGTGCAGTGTCTTGCTATAGTGACTTGGATGATTTGTTAATCATCTAAGGGACTTGATGGGGCTTCTTGGGTAGCTCATAGAAGAGACTTTAGGTTCTACTTTACTGTCTCTTGAATCAGTTCATCCATGGTATATTGGCTATCATGCTATGAGCATACTTGAACAGCTCAGTGAGAGCCGAGGCTCCAGCCAACAGCTAGTACTAACTTGTGAGGTCCGAGTGAGCCACACAGATCCCTGGTCCTTAGATGAGTAATACTGTGTTGACCCTTTCATTATCATCTTATGAGAGACCTTAGGGGCAGGAGCACTTAGCTAAGTTGCTCCCAAGTTCGTGATCTACAGGAATTCTTTGGGATTGAAAAGTCATACTGTTTTAATCACCTACGAACCAGGGTTATTTGTTACACAGCAATACATAGCAAATACAGGCATTGAAGTAGAAGTACCTCTCATTGCTTGAGGTACAGCAAGGAACCAGTGCAGTAGGAAGGTGTAAGAGTGAGAACAGGAAGACAAAGTCTGAGTCAACTTCCTCCTGAAGAAAAGGCTTATTCTGTGTGAATATTGTCATATTTTTTTTTTCAGCAGTTGGCGCTTCTCAGGCCTAGGCCTTGGGAACAAGTTATAGATGCTCTTTTTCTTTATTCTTCTGGTCTTCTGAGGTGGGTTTAAATTTCCACTTCCCGGGAAGTCTGTGGTAGTATGTTCCTTCCTGAAGTGGTTTCGGTGAGACCTCATGCTGAATGTGGGCCAAAGCCTCTGGGGTCATTTTTTAAAAGGCTCACTCCAATTTTGTGGACAGCTAATATAGATTCAAACAGATGGGGGGTTTTATTCACTGAAAAATTTACAGAGGAAGGTGAAGTTTGGGGAGGCTGAGAAGATAGTTAAGGGTGGTTGTGGAAAGGCAGTGGGTAGGGAAATAAATAGGAGACATGAAGGGTTTGAGCAGAGTCACAGATTTCTCAGCATCCAGCATAGTTGATGTGAAATAGTATGTGGAAGGAGCTAGAGAAATAGTATGTGGAAGGAATGGGGAGGTGAGGCATAATCTGGAGACTGGGTATATAGGTGTCTGAGTTTAAATCACTTCCTGAAAGCCATAGGTTCAGCCTTAGAGTGCTCCTAATCTTCCAAAGGAGTTTGCCAAATGGTGGCCTAGCTGAGTTCTAGTTAGCATTGTTTGGTTGCAAGGGTCAAAAATACAGTCTGATTTGAGGTTAGGGAAAAGAAGGAGTTCATTGATTTAAATAGGTGAAAAGACCAGGGTTCATGTCATCAGGGCTTGTTCATCCTCACTTTAGGTCTTATCTTTTGCCACACTGGCAGTTTCTCTCTTAGGCTCTCTCCTTTTGTCCTTGCAAAATGGCTGTCAGAATCTTTACAGAGTTAAATCTAGCAGGAAGGATGGATTGCATTCTTGAAGTAATTTCAGACAAAGTCTTGGTATTTGTCACGATGATAGATGCCACTTGTATGGGTCTTGTGCCCTCTTCTAAGTCAATCGCTGCCACCAATTGGTCTGAAAGCTTGATTGGCCAGGTGTAGGTCGTCTGCTACTCCTTTTGGAACTCAGAGACTGAGAATGCAGCTGTCCAGGTGGAATTCAGGCTAATGCTATTAGTGGGTGCATGAGGATTATGCAAGATGCAAAAAGACATATTTAGTAGAAGCATCAAGAATGTTGCTCAATAGTATATAAGAGGGCAAGGCTAACACAGTAAGTTTACTCAAGTTTCTAGGTAGAACTGTAAGATCTTCATTAAATAGATGAAACTATGTGTCTTTGTAGATTCTGGAAAGTATCATCACATGGTTGTATTGTCTTTATTATTGACTTACTTCATTCTATTTTGAGTCCTTGTACTCCGTGTGTTAGTTAGGGTATGGCAATGCTAACTGCTATATTAGGTAAACTGTAAAATACTTTTGACTTTCTACACCTTGCTTTCTCAGTCCAGCTCTTCACAGTTGCCAGAGTGGTCCTTGCACAACAACAGCAACAACAATGAAAATAATTCTCCTGCAAGTGAAGTCCAGTGTATGAGTTCTTGATTGGTAGTGCTGGGTCTTTGTTCCACAGGGTGATTCAGGAATTGAGGCACCTTCCATGTGGTGTCCCATCTCCTTGGGTCTTACAATCTTTTTGTTCCAGCTAGCAGACAGGGAGAAAGAAGGTGGAAAGATGGCAGCTTATTCTTGAACACCTCTGCCTAGAGAGGAAGTGCATGTTATTTTCATTCAGTCCCAGTGGCAAGAAGTAGTCATGTCATTCTATCTAGTCGGGGAGGGACTGGAAAATTTCTTACTAGGTTAGCAATGTTAGCGACAACTATGATCTGTAGGATGGGAGCATTAATCTGTAGTTGGTAGCTGGTCAACTTTGCTACACCCTCTGACCATGCTGCTGTATATTGTGTTTGTAAAATTACAGATTCGAAAAGGCAAAGAATTATTGTCAAAGGTGATTGTGAGACCCTGAAAGGTTTTTCAGAGAGGGCAGTGACATATTAGATCAATCTGTGTATATAACATGAAGGAGATGACACTGATGGAACAAAAAAGAGGGGCTCACTGTTGTCTCCAGTTCTGTCTCATTGTTGAATCTAATACCCTGAAACATCTTGTGTTTCTTTTCCTACCAAGAAGTAAAGACTTACCATATGCAGTGCTGTAAGGCAGGTTCTAGTTCTGCAATTTGTAAATTGAAAAAAATAAAAGTTCAGAGAAGACACTGATATGTTTGAGGTGTTCTGGGCCTCAGGGCAGTTGTCACTTAAGCTATTGCTCTGTGATTGGAAAATGTATTTGGGAACTTTCTGGGGACAAGTGTTCATTTCACTGTGACATGGTACCTTCAAGAGAAAGGGGACCTGAATATTCAGAAGTGACAGGTCTTGGCTGGCAAGTAGGTTGAACAGTAATTTGCATTTTGACCTGGGGTAAACTTTTAAGCACTGCCCTTCCTGTTTCCTGCCCAGACCATAGGGTCACCTCCAAGTCTCTGAAAGAAATGCGCTGTGAGCCCCTTATTAGATTCTAGAAATCTGCTCCATGGTTCCTGGCCTCGGTGGGGAGGGGGACCATAGACATGCTCCCGAGGCTGAAGAGCAGTTCTGCTGACTGGGCAGATGGGGCCCACGCACCGGGACCTGGGGAGATGGAGAGGAGAAAGTGGCTGAGCACAGCTCTGCAAGGCCTGGTGATTTATGAAGAGCAGCTTCTGCGGGCCATCTGGACCAGGAACCTCAGGAAGCACATCCTGTGTGGAGGCGCAGGCAGCGTGGGAGCCCTGCCAGGGAGGAGGAGGCCTGCAAGAAGTGGAAAGAGAGAGGGGTGAGGAGGCAGGCATGGGGCAGGGATAACATGGCAGAAGCCCCCGCAGCAGGATCTCACACATCCACATTTCCACCTGTGGAACCTTTGGACAGGTAAACCTGCGGGCCTCAGTCTGATCAACTTTGAAATGGAATGCCAACACACCCATTGTGCTGTTGCGCCTTTAAAAGGAAATACTGCACCTGAAGTGCCAGCTCCATGCCTTAAAGGAAGGAAGCTGATGTCACCGAGCATCTTCCATGTGCCAAGCATGTAGATAGCTTTTGGGAAGGCAATGATTCTCACACTTTACTATCTAGCAATTAAGGCAGGCTATTTTGTGCTATGTGAGACTTTTACAGTGAACTCTGGAAACACAGAGGTTAGAATGATTAACTCTGCCTGGAGATGACATTTGAACTGAACCTTTGAGAGGGACAGGAGCTAAGTGGGCAGTGAAGAGGTGGCAAAGGGAACATCCTGAACAAAGCCATGCCTTCATATGCGGGTTCATTCATTGATAACTCTAGCTGTGATGGCTCACCTAATGTCGAACCCACAGATCCATCTGCCCAGTTGGTGTGTATCCATGATGTCTAATGGACACTTGAAACTCATCCTGCTAAGTGGAGCTACTGGTTGCCTTGGCCCTTCCAAGTTTAGACACAACCCTCTTTATCCTGAGTATTCCTTATTTTATTAAATAACACCACCACCCACTTAGTTACAGGAAACAAATATTTAGAAGACATTCATCTGTTTTTGATTTTTCCTTTTCTCTTCTTACTACATCCACAGTCAGCAGGTTGTACCACATCCAATGTGTGCATCTTCCTTGAATCTGGGGACACTACCCTTACCTTATACCCCCAAATTCAGTCTAGCATCAAGTCCTGTTGGTTACTACCAAGTACATCCAGATTCTATTTACAAGTGCTGTCCTGCACTGTCACCATCCTCTGAACCACTGCACTCTGTCTCAGACAACTGCACAAGGTCTGAAGCTCACTTTTTGACTTGCTACACCTTGCTTTCTCAGTCCAGTCTTCGCAGTTGCCAGAGTGGTCCTCACACAACAACAACAGCAACAACAATTGAAATAATATCAAAATACAATATTCCTCTGTTCAAAGTATCAGAGGATTATTTTCAGTGTTTCTGTATAGCAAGTCACCCTGTGCTATCCAGCAGCAAGCCTGTATTTCTTGCTTATATCTCTGAGGCTTGGCTGAGGTTTAGGTGAGCTGATAAGATTCAGCTCTTGCTTGCTGGCCTAGATCTGCTCGGCATCTTTTTCATCCTCTCTTCACCAGTAGTTACCCAAGACATATTCTCCTCAGATCTAAGGTGAAAAGAGAGGTGTGCTAAGGGGTTAGCCCATGTGCTCAAGAACTTTCAAGGCTCAGCTCCCACTACTACCCCACTGCTCAAAGAAAGTGATGTAGTCAAGTTCAAGGTCAAGGAGAAAGGCAAAGCTGTGAATGTGTAATTTATTACAGTGGGATAAAAAATCAGAACCAAAAAATCCAGTCTTCAAGAAAGGCTTTTAATAGCTTTCCATTCAACTTTGAATAAGATCTAAACTCCACCCCTTCAGAAACCAGTGTCTGAAAGGTTACTGACAATCCTGGCCCCTACTACCTTTTTTCTTTTACTATGCTGTGTTCTAGGTTGATATTCAGACTTTGCCCACTCTTTGTTATACTCCAGAACCTTTGCTTTAGCCATCCCCTACATAATAGATTTTTAACTGGTGGTCAACTTATTACACTCAGCTGAATTAAATAGCGTGGTGCTGGGTGCAAGAGGCCCACCTGAGGATTGTTGCCAGCAGCATAAAGGTAGAACAGGGGAAGCTGCCAAAACACTCTTAGGGATGTTGCTTGGAGAAGCTGTTGGAGCTGTTGGAAGCTTCTAGTTCTTTTGGGCTGTTCTGCTGGAGGACCTTGACATGCTGGCTTTCCTGATGAATCTTGGAGAATCTTTGGTCCTCATCTTCACAATTGCTTCCTGGCTCCAGAGGGGAAGATGGTGCACTGCTCAGCCTCATGAAGAAGCTTGTCTTATTGGCTTTCCTGATGGGAACTCAGCTTTTCTCATCACTGGGAGAGCTTGGGACCTTGCTGTCACTTAGAATGGCTATGGTGCCTTTGGGGGAGCTCTGGTGCTTACCTTGAGCATTGCTTCCTACCTCCAGTTCAGATCCCTTAGCTTGTTAGCACAGATCCTTTGTCCCACTGGCATAGACTTCCTAGCTTCCAACACTGACCTTTGGGCCTTTCCAGCACAGATTCATGAAGTGGGCCTGCATGGGACTTTGTTGTGGGCTCTAGACCTCCAGTTGGTTTTGTGGGAGAGATTTTGTGAGCTCTAGGTTCTCACCTGTATTCTTTAGTGTGTGGATAGCTTTTCTGTATTCAATATATAATCCTTTGGGCAACTCATTATAAAATATAAAATGCGTCCTGTATTATATTGTTCGTCTTGCAAAACCCCAAACCATGATACCCTGTCTGGAACATATTGCTCCCAGGTCTTCACAAGACAGGCTCCTATTGTCATCATCTCTCAGATGAAATGCCACCTTTGTCCATAGAGCTGGGTAGAGATGCAGAAGTCCGGGCTCCACTCCAGAAATACATACTGAGATATCCCCTATCTTAGGATAGGGTCTTAGGAGCCTCTTTACCCAGTTGATAATGATGCTGATCTATGGATACAGTCTGAGAAATTCTGAGTAAGAGAAATATACCCCAGGAGTACTAGGGAAGAAGTAGAGAGCTTACGTCTGTTCAGAGGCTTCTGGGAAAGTTCCAGGAGAACCACCAGGTGAGCCAAGGCTTAAAGGGTGTGGAGGAGAGTGAGAGGCAGACTGGACTTCATGTCATGGTTTTGTCTCATTACTCAGAGTTTCTTCCATGAGCCAAGTTACTCTCCCTGGACCCTAAACCCCACCCATCCCTGGCTTGGCTGGCACTATCCCCCACTGACAGCATTATATATGCCCACCGCCTGAGTGCCTTCAGACAACTGATTCCACAGGAAGTCTTAGAAAGCGTTTTCTCTTTAAATGATCTTTTTTAGTGTCTGTCACCCAGAGTTGCAGAGATTTTATATCATCTATGAAATCCTATTAAGATTTTATTTCCTTATTTTCCTTTTATGATGACTGGGAGTTCCTTCCTGAGAGGAGGCGTTAGGAAGTGGGTATGCTTGGCAGAAGCCTGGCCCTGGGGAGCGTGGGCTCCCTGGGGCGACCTTAGCCTCAGTGGCATCATCTGGAAACATCTTTGGAGGTCCTGTGGCCCGTATGATACTCACGTATTTTGTGTGGAGAAACTTGTGATTCAGGAAAGGTAGCCATAGAGCTGTGGAGTCAGGAGGCTTGGAATCAGGGTTCAATCCAAGACCTAGAATCTCTTGAAAGCCTGGGCTTGTGGGATGCTATATACTTGAATGACTTCAGGTGAGTCATTTGCTTTCTTTGAGCCTAACTTGTATATACACATATGCACACATTGTAGTTTGGGGTTTTGCAAGGGGAACAAAACAGGACACATAATTTATAGACTTACATAGTAGGTACCCAGAGAATCATATACAAAAAGAGTACAGGGAATCTGTCCACACACTAAAATTCCAAGAATCCAGTGAGGGCCTGGATCCCATGGTAATGTCCTGCATGAGTCTAGCTGAAGACTTAGACTTCATATAACAATTTCTCCCTGCCCCAAGTCCAACTGGGGGCCAACAGCCCATGACAGTGTCTCATACAGGTCTGTTTCAAGGACCTGTGCTGGGAAGGTCAATAGTAGAAGCTGGAAGGCCTGTGCCAGTGGGATGAAGGATCTGTGTTAACAGGCTGAGGAAGCTGCCCTGGAACCAGGAAGTGACATTCAGTGTAGGCCAGAGCTCCCCCAGAAAGTACCACAGCCATCCTCAGCAACAGTGAAGTTCCAAGCTCCTCCAGTGGTAAGAACAGGAAAGCCAGCAGGAGACTGAGCAGTGCATCATCTTGATGCTCAAAGTTGAGGACCGGAGCTCCCCCAAAATGAACTGTAATCATTCTCAGTGACAATGAGGTCCAGAGCTCCTTCAGTGATAAGAACAGCTGGATTCATCAGGAAAGCCAGCATAAGCTCTCCAGGAAAACCAACAGCTCCCTACAGCTTCCCAACCACTTCCCAACTTCTTGTTTCCCAGTTCTGCTTCTTATGCTGCTGGCAGCAATCCTCAGGTGGGCACTGCACCCCCAGCAGCATGCTGGTTCAGTTCAACTGGATGTTGTAAGCTGACCACCAGTTGCCAGTCTAGCACAGCACATATGTTATGATGACAGTAGAGGTGCTAAGAGCTTTCTAAGCAGGGATTATATAAAGATTGCTTGGTCACACTCTTACTAAACATATACTATGAGGAAGAACCACTCCTTTGGGAAATAGTGTTGAGATCTAGTTGGTTTGGATATGTTAGTTAGCCTGTGAGGGATCTTTTCTGGCTTCAGATCATCTAATATTTCAATCTCTAATTCTGAGATCTCATCAAATCCACTGATCAAATATTGTCCAGGACAGAATCAAGAAGACGTGTTTGTGACCTGTGCTGGAAGATTTCCTATAGGCCAGTGGTTCTCAGTCATGACTGCTTAACATGAGGATCACCCAGAATGACAGTGTGACATTCCCAAGGTTTAGCTTTATGCTAGATTAAGTAGATAAAAATCGCCAAGTGTGGTTTCATGCAGGGTGTCAGCATGTTTCTTAGTTCACCCAGACTGATTCTCATATGCAGCGTGAGAAGACCTTCCTTTTACATTCATCCAATTACAGACCCAGCACAGAGTACCAGCAACCTGCTCACATATTCTGACCTGTTTACAAGATATCTCAAAAACATTTGTTTGTCCAATGGATTCTGCTTTATTCTTTATTTTGCTCAAAGCAAAATATGGAACCTGAATGCACCTAGGATACTGCAAGTTGAAGTTGAGCCTGAGATCACATTAGGACGCCTCACTAATTCTGCCCATGTTGGTGTTCCTTGCAAGAACACAAATGCCCATGTCCAGTGTGCAATATGTCCTAGGCAGTGACATCATTCTTCGGGCATCTTTGTTGATTAAAGCTGCATTAGGCCTTATGCGAGTGGAGCCTGGCCTTTCTCTCTCGGGGTCGTCCTTGTTTGTTCACTAGGGCTCAGTAAGTCTGTTTTGAATTCATCTTCATGATCCTCCTCCAGAGGCCTCTCCCTAGAGGAATGGTGCACAAGTTGCTGGCCCAGGCCTTGCAGTTGCACTGTAGCCTCTTCAGCATATATTTTATTCACTTTACTAAAAAAAAATAATGATTCCAATCTATACTGAGTTGTGCCAAATTACTTTCTGTCTAGTCCACCCAAAAAGTTGCCTTATAAGCTCAATCTCCTCAGCAGTCTCACTTAGAATCTCATGCCCAGCCCAGCCCCAAGCCTGGATTCAACTTAGGTCAGAGCTGAAACTGAAAATTGCAAGTCTGTTTCATTCCACTGATCTCCTGATTTAGTTCTATTGCTTAAGGAAATAATAGTATTCCTAGCTTCTCTTTATTGAGTTCTTAGTCTGGGGTGGTATGATGCTAAGTGCTCCAGATGGTTTATCTTGTTTAATTTTTATAAGGATCTTATGTAGTATCTGCTACTGTGATCCATTTTATAACCGAGGAAGCAAAAGACCAGAAAGGTTAAGTAAATTTCCCAGTTTTTAACTTAGCACACAGGAACAGGAGTGGGATTTGAATCCAGGTCTGTGTCACACAGGTACCACAACTCACAGTCTACCTGGATTGTTCCTATAGAATCATCCAAGTCAGTTCATGCTGTTCCTTTGCTGAAATCCCCTACATGATCCAGAAAATAAGCAGGTCTTCAGACATAGCAGGAGCCCAAGACCTAAGTCCACAGATCAGAACTGGAGAAATAGAAGAGCCACAGGGCCAGCCAACATTTTGGCCCTAGCCTTTCAAGGTCAGCAAAGACTCAGGACATAGGAGAACCTATACTGCAACATCATGAAACTCAGTTGGGCTCCAAATTTTCTGAACAAGGAGATTATGGAGCCACAGAGGAAAGAGATTGAAGTTCTATAGTGTGCCTGGGGAGAGTCACATGGAGAGAAAACTTTCTTTCAGGCTCTCCCAGAGAGCAAACTGGTCAAGCATTGGCCATGACTCATTCACATGGATGACACAGACAAAGGATCTACAGAATAAGGTACAGGACTACAAGATAAACCCTGAGGGGACTTCACTGACCTCATAAGAAACAAAAGTACATGTGTTAGTATATAGGTCTTGCTTACCATCCAGCAGAAATGTATAAAAATGAGGTATACACCGTGGGGCCATAATAATAAGTTGAGCTGTAAATGGCTATGGTTGAAAACTTCTTCAGATAACTCACTATTGTGGGATGCTGGACTGTGTTGGATTGTGTTGTAGAGTTCAGGCACCTAAATTAGTTGAATGACAATGGAGTGCCCATCTTTGACAGGTGTAGACAAAGCAAGGGGTATAGAAAGGAAGAAACATGAGGTGTGTGTATGGACAGTACAGTTGGGATAGATAACGCCATGCTTCTACATAATTCTATAAGAGGAAAGATTTGCACTAATGGTGGCTGGGCAGGATATTATGTTGGGTTCTAGTACTGTGGACAACCACTGGGAAAATAACAAGGTAGAAAGTATTAATTATTGAATCTTTGATGTAATTCAGGTATAAAAAATAAGATACACAAACAGCTACACTCTCTTAATTTACTGATAAGAGACATACGCTATAATAATGTCTGTAAGTATAATATCATGTATGCACCTTGTATGATACCAAAACATTATGAAAGCAGTTTGCAGTGTATTAATTTATCAAATCCATCTTGTCAAGGTATCTTAAAACTGTCTTATTGATATTTGTACTTCAATAAAATAAAAATTAAAAAAGAAAAAGAAAATTAGAATGGCATTTGCCTGTGTCACCTTTCATTCCCTGAATTCTCCATATTCTCTCAAGAAAGCATTTAGACCACAGACTTACGAGTTGAGTGCCATAACCTCAGAGTCAGTAATACTGTCTGAGGCAAATCATCCAGCCCACTCCTTTCAGCAGAAAGAATGAAAGCATACTTATCATGTGAATCTGCAGCGAGCTGCGCACTTCCTCCTATAGTCTTGTGGACTCATTGTGTGACCTTGCTAAAGTTGTCTTTCTATGAAGAATGAAATGGACTGAGACTCACAGAAGCAGTTCCAGAATTGAGCTAGGCTTTTAGAGCAGCAGAACTCTTGGATTAAGTGGGACCTAGCATGGAAACCCATCTAAGCAGCTGGATCATCATGTTCTAGTGGTTCAGTAGTGCACATCCTTCTTTCTTTGTTCCCTGTCTTTGGGCATCCGTGAGAATGCAAGACAATCACTGATGACAGAATATCCAACCAGGAATTAAGAAATTTGGGGGCAATGAAAGAGAACTTGATTGAATAAACCTAGGCAGCATACTGAGTGATCTCAGAAGAGCTCTCTAACTGGTGATGTTTCTAAATTGCTAAAATGTGCTCTCCGAAAGAAAAAAGCTCTGATCTATAGCATTTGCCAGTTTCTGTAGTGTAAATACTACTGTGATGGGCAATTTTAAGTTGACCAACATGACATTAATCAACTTGCACATTTCCTGAAACTTTAACAGTTGGCTTTTATGAGCTGGTATGAGAAGAGTGGAACACATTATTGCTTCCAAAGCTTTGAATATTTGCTGGATGTGGATCTAAGCTATGGAATTGGGCTTTCACTACCATGGGTCTAAAATGAAAAGCAGGATGGGTGGGAGCAAGTAGATAACTTGGATATCACATTGCTAGGTCTTTTCCTGTGGTTTTATTGCCTCTGTTTCATATTTTGCTTAAAAATGTTGCAAGTTTTCCCCTGTAATAGGACAAGTAGAAGTGTGACTTGTGGCTCACATTTGAAGCTGATGTCACATAATTTTGACAGTTTCATCACCATTCTCACAGTTGTGATTTTTTTTTCTCTTCCTGGATGGCATATTCTGTTGGGTTACTATGTTGGGAACCATTCACTTCTGATCCTTTCTGTCTTACTACTTCCTTTCTGGATTCAAACCCACCTAAGACCAAGTATTTGGCACATGCACCTTATACATTTTTTTCCCTCCCTCAGCCTGGTGCATCTGGAGGAGGGAGGAGCTGAGATTCCATGGCTCTGAGTCTCTCCTTGGCATGTATTCTCAGGCATGAGTGAAGAGTCAGTGATTCAGCTTGAACAGAGAGACAGATGTGCTGTTTTCGCATCTGGGTATGTGGAGGTACAGTTGTAGTTGGCTACCCACCCGTTTTGTAACAGTGGAGAAAAGGATCACTTTCTTTATTTTGCTTTGCGTGTTTGGGGGAAGATACTAAAGTCATGTTGTTAAAGATGCCAGCAAGCTCTTGGAGTTGGTGCACACATTGTTTTAAATCTGGGTGGACTCACAAAGAGATGCCAGGGATCTCTGGGTCTTTGGCCAGCTCCTCACACCAACGGATTTGAATTGGGTGACAAAACACAAACCTCTTTTCATCCCACTGACTCCGACTGTGCCTCTGCTGGGATTAGGAAACCCATTTCCCAGATGGCACTGAGCCAGAAAATTAGCAATGATCAATGAAAGGGGAAGGATGATGAAATAAAAGTGGAGTCTCAATTATGCTCTAAATGAGCAAAGTGATGTTAAGACTTCGATAGAGGAGGGGCCAGGGACTAGAGGAAGGAAAAAAAATGATTACTTGGAAGAATTCAATGCCCCAGTCTGGACTTAGCCATTGATTTCCTATTCTAGTTCCACAGACGGACCATAAAGCCTTGTAGAGTGCATGTATCCTCCTGCTATATTTCTTCATGATCTGCATACAGGAAACATGAGTTCCTGGTTTTCTGTCAAGCAACACTGAATCCTGGTTGGATCTAAGAGAACAAACGTCTATGGGCATTGTATCCGACATCAAACATATTAGCTGCTGGGAAGTCAGATCTGTAGTGTCAGGGCATAGGATGCTTCTCTACAATCATAGCCAAAGTTATTCTTCAAAATTACAAAAGTAGTGTATTCTGTTGGCATGGAAAGAAAGCTGCAATGCTTCTAGAAGATTTCAGTGATTTTTTTTTTAAAAAGAAAAACAAACTTTTTTCTTGAACTGCTAAGAGAAAAAGTAATCGATGTGAAATTTGGTGATTTGCCCTAGAAAATGCAATCACTGGGACAGCCTGAATCCGTCATTTAGGATGGAAACCAAATGTTGTCTCCCATACATATCCATAACATAAGACTTATGTCCCATCTGGCGAAACCTCTTTCTATAGAAATGTTCAGAGTGGAATTGCATTAATAAGTAGACATCAAGTGAAATTTACTATTTATGCACTTTCAGTGGTCTCTGGAAATCAAGTTGCATGTTGGTTTTGTATCAATAAACATCTCTACCTTTGAGTTTTCAGAACAGATTAGCCACGAAGATCTATTATGGGATGAAAGAGGAGGGCATGCTGGGAGAAAAATGAAATCAAACATCCACCCATTGAAACACTTCCTTCCCAGATACTGTTTGGATTTTAATTTCTTCTTTTTTCCCCAAATATAGAATAAAATACAAGATGCTGGTGCTGTTTAGAGATAGCCTACATCTGTATGGCAATGAGACAATTCTCCAGAGTGCAGCTCTCAGTGGGGTATTTATTTAATTTGTATTGGTTTTGGACCAAAGCCTGTAATGAGGAAAGATATGGAAAGAGGCAGGAGATGGCAGCTGGAAGTCTGTACCTTTTTGAACATGAAAGCACAAAAGGGTCATGCATGTATTTAGGTTTTAGTGAAAATTCAATAACTTTAGCAGCAGACACTTTGCTCCGGAACACTAATAAAAATGGAAGAGCTAATAAAGGGCCTAAAGTTAAGCTTCTTAGAGATGAAAGCTGGCACAGTGCCAGGCTCAGTTGCCCCTGATATTGGAGAATGCCCTGCTATGTTTCTGCATATGGGCCAATGAAAGACTAGGCTGATTTTAAGGCATCTTCTAGCAGCAGATGAACTTCTGCTCTTGAAAGTGTCAAACAAACAGGTCCTACGGAAATGTCTTTCACTGAAAGAGCCTCATGGGTGCCTGAACTTTGTGAGAGAAAATTCTCTGGTAGTCAGGTCAGAGCTAAAAACAAGAAAGTCCCTCCTGAACTGGCGCTCCCTACACTTGGTCTCTTTGTTGCTTGGCAGGGCAGGGCGTGCCCAGCTCATGAAAGCCTTGCACGTGAGTCAAAAGGCCAATGGCCTCTAAGAAAGAGCCGTCAGCTAGCGAGGAGGTGTAGGATGAAGGAAAGGGCTCACCTTCAGTTATCGAGCTTCAACTTCATCTCCACTGGGAACTGCCATTTTCTCTCATTGTTTTGAAGCCTCTTTGTCTAAGATCATACTCTAGCAAGTGACAGATACAAGACTTTAACCCAAACTGAAGGCATCCATGAAGGGCATGGTTATGGCTCAGCCAGATTGTCCAGGGTTTGTCCAGTTTGTTCCAGGAGAACACTAGGGATTTGAAAAGGGAAAACTAGGAGGGGGTTCAGTTGGGAGACTCACTTTGTGCTTGGGCTGGACGATGTTTGGAGAGAGCCTTTTGAGAATTCTGTTAAAATCACTTCTCAGCCTTCTGTCTCAGGCCGATGCCCTTGGCTTCCCTTAGGACTGATGTGGTGAGGATGGGCTCAGTACACTAGTAGAAGGATCTCTGAAGACCACCACTGGGAGAAGCTTAGCCTTCTCTATGGGCTACAGGTTCTCAACTAGTACTAGCTCTGCTCGAGATTTGAACGCTCACCAGTGCAGTTCTTAGCACTGAGTGTTGCTACAGTACCAGCCATGGTACATGACATCCTGCATCATTAGTTACCACAGCTCTTAAGAGTGCTGCTGTGTGATTCCCATGTTGCAGACTCGGTGAGTGAAGTTACCAGGAGGCTGATGGGATCCCAGGCATGCTAAAATTCAAGCACATGTAGTTGATGATGAGGGAGGCTCGGTGTTGGGTCTCTCCTGGAGGAGTGGGGGGGTTGCTCTTGCTATTGGTACTAGACCCTTTGCTATGAGCTGATGCACATGCGTGGAGTTGCACTACTTGATTGTGGAGGCAGGGGGGTGTTGCACCCAGCTCTTCTGTCCAGCCTACTTTTGCAGCCCTCAGGCTCTGCTCTGGACCCTTTTTGTCTGCAGAGATCCTTTCCTTTCTATGTGGAGTCCTGGAGCATCTCACCCAGTGGGACTGACCTGCCAATGATAAATACCATTTAATTACAGAACAAGCTTTTCTGCCATTTCTCTCAGCATGGTTTCTATTGCTGAAGATTAAACTTCATTCCAATACCACTGAATTACCTTTTTAAACCTATTATTTCAATGTGATTAACTTCACTTCTTTTCATTTAACTGTAAG
The DNA here is from genome assembly GCA_004027165.1 of Ctenomys sociabilis. NCBI lineage: Eukaryota > Metazoa > Chordata > Mammalia > Rodentia > Ctenomyidae > Ctenomys > Ctenomys sociabilis. The sequence continues at coordinate 18,479 of PVKA01021011.1, read as the reverse complement.
CAAAATCTTGTTTACAAGGCAAAAATAGTCTTTGCCTTAATATTGGAATAATAATACAAACGAACATTGCAAGAAAATAATTTATGTGAAAAACAGGAAAAAATGGCATTGATACATGAGGCTCCTCTTCAATTAATAAAAAGGAGGAAATATTTAAAAACAATTTATCAAAGAAATATATACAGTTCATATATCATGCATTTGCAAAGAATGTATGAATACTCATTCCACAAATAGTAGTGTAACCCTAAGATTCTAATTCTTTTGTGTGTGACAGAATCAGAGTGGTGGCTAAAATCTAGAGCTGAGGTTGGTTAATGGAGTGCAGGACAGACATAGCTGCTTACAAAGAGGCTTGTTTTGGGGAGACACCTGCCATAGTCTTTTTTTTTTTTGACATGGCCAAAATGTATGCAAGGTTTTTAGACAAAGTCGTTCCTGCAAGGTTGGGTGGGCAACTCCAAACCTAAGAGGATATTAAAAGTCCATATCCATCATTTATTTTGCTTGTGTCTCTTCTTTTCAAGATTAAATTCCAAGCTATATAATACAGAACCATATCAAAACTTGTAAAAGGAAGAAATTCCTAGTGATTTTCTTTTCGAAAATGTTTTTATTTGAAGCCAGCCCTGGCCGGCTGTTTCCTGCAAGTTGTGAAGGCCGGGTGGCCTCTGGGAAGTGGTGGCATCTGTCACTGCAGTTATGCAAATGCCCTCCTGTTGAGGCCAGAGTTTGCAGAGGGGATACAGGGCTGTGTGTTGGCAAAACAGACACCGTATGCTGCTGCTCGCATTTCCCTCTAATTTATTTTTACCATTTTCTTTTATGGCCTTCCATGAGGAGATGCACTTCCCAGGGAGTTCCTTTACAAGGCAATGCAGAGAAATTAGCGTTTACATAATTTTTAACTGTTTACAAAGAGTTCTTCCACCCACACATAAACCCCACACATTTATGAGAAAAGCATCAATATTGGAGTGAATATACCCACATATGGTGTCCATGTTTAGCAGATGTATAAACTCCTTGATGGTTTAAGAGGATAAAAGGAGAATTGGAAAAAGGTTTTCCAGGATAGATCAGGATCTCCAGCCTGCTGTGCTCTGCTGTGGAAAAGCCATGGGGAGAGGGACTCGAGCTACATCTGCAGACCCGTGGCTGGGGCAGCAGCAGCTCCCGCCCTGCTCTTGCTCTTGGTCTTCTCAGTGCTCATCCCACCCCCACCACATTTTCTTGTCTCCTTTTTTCCACCTCTCCTGTTCGCTTCCTTTCTTCCACCTAGTTGATTACTCATATTCACTTAGCACCTGTGCTGGCATGAAGAAGAGGGTCAGACTAAGCTTTTCAGATTCATGAAGATGTTTTGGGAAGTTCCATAAAACACACCTACTGGGCTCACCAGGTAGCTCAGAGGGCTAAAACATCTCTTAGGCAGATGCAAGGATTGGGGATTCGATCCCCTGCATGCTGTGCCAGCCCCCCCTTGGGGAACACTGAGAAGGTGACTGAGACTGGACATGGTGGTAAGCACCTGTAATCCCAGTGCTTGGGAGGCTGAAAACAGGGGTATCAGTCTGAGTTTGATCTGTGTAGAGGGACCCTGAAGACCCTGTACTAGATACATTTAAAAAAGAAACACACCTTCATGTGTATATCCAGTTGGACTAATTCCCCCTCTCCTAATTTAATCTGTATAATGTCAGCATCACCTGTCATCACCTTGGACTTCCAGTGATGGAGGACCCCACAAGGGCAGTGAGACCATCCTGGAGTCAAGGTTTGCCCCATTCAAGGTAACAGGGGCCCTATTAGTTTGCCCTATTAGTTCTCTGTTTTGTTTTACTTGGAAGTTGTTAAACACTGTTGGTTGGAAACTTTACTTACATATTGTTGTAGAAGCAAACTGAGGTGTAGAAGAGAAAATGGGGTAAAAGCTGGCTTGACAACTTGCCTTGCAGGCACTGGCCTTACTCTACATCAAGATTTACTTGACTGCTCCCTATTACCTACTTCAGAGCTGTTCACCAAGTCTATGGGGACTGCTGGGGTTTTTGGCTCCATCCCATGCCATCCCATCCCATCCCATCCCATCCCATGCAATCCCATGCCATCCCATCCCATCCCATCCCATCCCATCCCATCCCATCCCATCCCATCCCATCCCATCCCATCCCATCCTATCCCATCCCATTCTATCCCATCCCTTCCCTTCCCATCCTATCCCATCACTTCCCATCCCTTCCCATCCTATCCCACTGGAAGACTTTGACAAAGGGATAAGGGGCAGCAAAGTAGCCAAGTGGACTGAACAGTCATCCCCTGAAAATAGGGGACCACCTCTAAGGTGTCATCTCCAGGGACTCCTCAAGGATGTGCTCCAGTGGGGGTCAAGAACTGCAAGCTCAGAGTTCTGTCTTCCACCAGGGTGGGAGCAGAGGCTCTGAGAGGCCTGGGGAAGTGCCAGAAACCATCAGGGCAGGTTGACAGATGTGTTTCCAGCATCTGCCTCACTCCTGGTGCTTGGCAGATGGGTGTGGGGACCAGGCAGCTGAAAATCTGGACCAGTTTCAAGCTGCTCCATTTCCCAGGCTCCAAGCAGAGCGTTTCAGGAGGGCAGCCAAGAAGCCAGCAGCTACACGGTTGTCCCCTCCCCTCCCAGCTAGAGAGAGTTTCACTGGACCCTGCACACAACCTGGCTTTATTGACAATTGTGGGGCCAAGTGAGCATTCCCTGGCTTATGAAATCCCTTAGTTCTGCATCTTCCTTTGTAGTTCTACATCTACCTTTGATACCTTCAACTACCTGATAACTTTGAGATTCCCTCTTGTCAGATAGGGCTGTCAAGATGAAACATACATTGACATTCTTAAACTGTGTAGTCTCATACAGTAGTAACTAGAGGGACATAGCTTTTCCTAACTGATGTACAGTGTAAGTATAAAATATTCACATTCGTGTGTATTTGGAAACAAGGGTTATTCAAACAGAAATATGCCATAGGTATAAAATACTCACTGCATTTCAAAAAAGGAATGAAAAATATCTCAATAGAATTTTTATGTTGGTTATATGTTGAAATAATATTTTGGTTACAGTAGGTTAAATTAAATATATTCAGATTAGTTTCACCCATTTCTTTGTACTTTCTAAAAAAATGACTATTAGAAAATTTTCAGTGTTGCACAGAGCTTCATTCTGTTTCTTCTGGACAGCGCTCTCCTGGAGGGCAGGCCTCAAGGCATCATCGTCAAGCAGCGCTGCAGCTGTATTCCCAGCAAAAATTTTCCAGATGCCAGCTGTGAGGCTATGGCAGGAGACTGCTAGATCCTGGAGGCATGAACCATGCTTTCCTGTCCTGACTGGAATGTGAATGGAATCAGGTCCTCAGGGATTCAGGGCAGCTGTGTCTCCAGAGTGGCAGCTGCAGATCTTGTGTTGGTTATTCCAAGCAATTTCTGCTGGTCAGCTACAGCTAGCATCTAGAAATGGTTCCTGTGCTGGGTTCTACGGCTCAACACTGTTCCCCCTTGACTCAAATAGAGGCAAGGGCATTCATTCAGTGGCCTTTTATTGTTGTTCCCCATGGTAGCTGGGTCTGTCCCTGGCTCACTCACAGGACCAAGGCTGCACCAGCTCTTCCTTTGTAGTTTAGAGCAAGTACCCCTGTAACTGGAGGGCAGCAATGGGGGAGCTTATTAAAGTCACTTTCCTCCTGGGTTACCTGCAGATGCCCACTAAAGGGACACTTCTTTGAACTGGGGGCAACAGAAAATATCTTTAGGAATGGAGGCAAGGAGTAAAGAGGGGGCACTCTCTCTTTGATCTTCATCTCAGCCTAAACCTTTGCTGAAGATGGACCAATCTGCTTCCTCAGAGCCATGTCCTCTTGGAACTTCCTGAGAATTTCCAGAATTTTCCATTTTGCATGCCATGCTCAGTGTTTTAGGGGTGGCTGAGGATGTGTTTCCCCTGTGGTCCTTCCTCAAGAAGTAGATCTTTACAGAGCACCTGTCCTGTAGCCTGTACCCTGCTGAGTAACATGATAGCTAACACAGGAGCAAGCAAAAAACACCATGCTCGGCCTCTCTGGAAGAGACAAGTTGATTAAGAGACCACATCCAGGGTTTATTACTAACTATAGGAGCTAATCAGCAGGATGTCAAAAATGGATTGGGTCTTTGGTTGGTGTGGAAGGAAATCAGGGGTGACTCTTTGCCCGTGTAATGTTTGAGCTGACATTGTTTTATTTTGAAAGTTTTGCTTATGTTCCAGTCAGGTTCCACTAAAGAACTGGGGTCAACCTCCCCAGAAAGAGTCTTGAGGATCAGGTAAGACTGGAAAACATTTACCAGCATGGTCTGAGGCAGAACAGTCTGGAAGGAAAATTTTAATGAGGCAAAAGGGGGAGGGGTGGGACTCAGAAAATCAGCATGTCCTTGGGGTTAGGTCTCAATAATAAGGTTGGCTGCAACTGACAGAGGGTGCCAGGGCTGGGGGTCCCTGATGGGTTGAGGCAAGAGGTTCAAGACTAAGATGATGAGGGGTGACAAGATGTGTGCCTGCCCCCCTCTCAGCTGAGACTCCTGCTATTGCACGGTGATGACTAGGTAGATCTGTGCAGTTGCATGGTACATAGCTGGTGTTTGGGTAGTTCTTATGTTTTATAGGATTTCAAACAAAGTGGCATCTAGTGGTAGGTTATGCTGGATGGGGTGCTCAATGTCAGAGGGAGTCCTGAACTAGGAGACCTGGTTCCAGCCCTGATTTTTGCCTCCTGGCCCACTTTGTGATCTTGGGCAAGCCCCCTCCCCTCTGTGGAATGTAGCTTCCTCATCTGTAAAATAAGGGGCTGGACTGAGTGACCTCCAAGCCCCCATGCACATCTCAGGTTCCAGGACTCTCAGAGTCAATGATGTGCTTGGCTGAGTCGTTCCCAGCTGTAGCCCAGGGGTCGGGGTTCAAGCCAGTTATGGAGCTGCCATTCAGCGGCTGCCACTTCTGATATTAATTTCTTTCCTCCCCATGAGTCATGGAGGGCTTTATGAATGACTCCAAGAATTGCCTCTGGCCTTGGGGATGGGAGCTGGCCAGGCAAGCAAATGGAACGAAATCCCTAGAGCACTCGTACCCTAGGCTTTCTGTGACTTGACCCAAATCGCCTTTCCTTTGGGCAAGCTGTGGCTGAACTCTTGGGAACAGGGAGCTGGCAACACATTTTTATTCTGGTTGTCCTCAGAGCTGTGCTCTGCCTCACTCTCACCCTGAGCAGAAAGAGTCCTGATTTCATCAGAAGTGCAGTCACAAACGTGGAGTCCTCAGTTGTGAGTCAGAATCTTATACCTTTGAGTAACTCTGAGTAACTCTTGGGGGCCTCAGTTTCTTCACCCATAAATATGGGAATCCAAAAACTGCTCACCAGACTATTAGGAGATAAAAATTTTATGAAAGATTGTACAGTGGGCCAGAACCTAGTAAACTCTGAAATGGTACATAGATTTTTATAAAATAAAAACAACATTCAATCAATTTATCATCCCTTCCAGGTGAAAAAGTAATCTCTAGAACTTCAAATGCTATTGTCAGCCACCTTCACTTGCCCAGTACTTACAAAACACCTCTGTATGCTCATTATCTCACTGCATGCTCACTAGGACTAACGAGGGGGTATTGTCATGTTCTGCTTGGCCAGTGGTTCAGCCAGGCAGCCTTGGCTAACCAGAAGGACATGAGCTCTGATCTGATTGCCTCTAATTGGGCAGTTTTCCCACTGTCATATGTTATTTTGGACCTGATATATCTCTAACATCCCGTGCAGTTCTTGGGGTAGCCACTGACATCTTACTGATGGGTGATAGTCTCTCACACTTGTGAGCCTTTACTAGAAAGATGCTTGAAAATGGCATGTGTTCCCCTCTTTTTCTACCGAGATGAGAACTTTGCTTGCAATAGCACTATGCAAGACTTTCTGAGCAATTGGTGAACCTGGGGTAGACGCTCCCATGTCCTGGGGTGACAGGTGAGCCTGTGGTGACAGGTAAGCCTGAAGTGGGGGAGGCAGCCTGCAAAGATGAGAAAATCTAGGGAAAGAAGTCCGTGGTAGGCTGAGCTTTCTACAAGACAAAAAGCCTTCAAGAGGCCCCAGTTTCATTCCAGATTCTTCTTTGACTCTTTTTCTTCCACACTCTCAGCCAGGGGCCCATCCCCTAATTCCTGTTCCAGCAATCCTAGCTTGGGAAAGCCATCTGCATTCTTATCAGGTATCAGCACAAAAATTTCTGATTCCTTTCCCATTAAACAAGAAAATGTCTTTTTTGGTGGTTAATAAATAAATAAGCTCTCAGAAACAACATCGTATCAGAATAATAAAATTAAATTATAACAGGGCTGTCAGTGACACAATATCTGAGGGTGACAAGATGTAATCTCAGTAAAAACATCAGATCTGTCTGTTTATGGATCTAATAAATTATGTTCGAATTGTGCTCTTATAAATCCAGGCTGTCGAGGAAACCCAACAACTAATTCATCAGTTGCTCACCGAGAGGACTCCTTCTCTGTTCCAATTGCTCACCATGTAGATAACAAGGAGCCTTACAGACCGGCTGGTTAAATGTCATTTGTTTCAGAGCTGTAACACGGCATGGATCATTGCTCACACATAGACACCCAATTATATTAACCTGTGCAGCAATACAGTGTAATGACATGACATTAATGCAGCCACTTCAGAGGGGCGACAACTTCCCTCCTCCAGCAGAGCCAGCCCAGGCCTCTCCTCCAGTTCCCTTGTCATTTAAATGCAAAACACCAGGTCATGAATGGAAGGAGCACAGAGTCTGGCCTCCCTGGCAGCCTCAGAAATCGAAAACCCTCTCTGCTTTATCCTCTGTCAGCTCTGAGGGATACCTGCAGGCTGAGTTTTTATTCAGCAGTGTATCTTTCTTAAAAGACAGGATCTCCACCTCTTGCTGAAATTTATGAGCTCTTTCTGGTCTTGGAGGGCAGTTTCTGGATTGCCCTAAAATACGGGTAACGAGATGACAGTTGTACAGAAGGAAAGACGTGCGATAGCCTTATTTACAGAGTGTATCTAGTTTCTTTATCAGAGATGCAAAATGAACATGAACAGACTTCGTTTGTCTGGAAGGCTATGTCTCTTAATCTTAGCACTCTTGGTGCTTGGGGGCTCCCGTATTCTGTGCCAGGGAGGTGCCATGCAGAACACTGTAAGATGCTCCCCAGCATCCTTGCTCTCTACCCACTGGATCCCAGGAGCATCCCCCGCCAAGTGTGACAGCTGCACATTAACTCCAGAGGTTGCCAGATCGTCCCTGGGGGAGAACATCACCCTCACTTGAGCATCCCCATCTAGGCAGAGCTTGTCATGTTATCTACCTTTGGCTCAAAGTGGCAGAGCACCAGGTCCATGCCAGGCTTTGGGCTCTTTCAGTTGCCCTGAAACTTTCTTTATAGAGGAGAAGCCTGACTTTGAAATTCTAATTTCTCTCCTCTTCAAGCACAAAAGGTCATTTTTCCTTCAGGCTTTCGGGGTTTGAGTTTTAGCTCCTTAGCTTCAGGGATGGGACCCTCTAGGCCTCTGCTGCTTCATCTGTACAATGGGGATTATAATAGCAGCATACTGTGCTGTTGTGAGGAGTTACTGATTTATGCAGGTTAAGAATTGAAGGTGGGGTGTTACTAATCAGTCACACTTTTTTCCCCCTCTTGTTTAAGGTAGAAAGCATGAATTGGTGAAATGCAGCTCCTCTAGCAGTCCTTATGCCCCCAGAGGAGGCCAGAAAATGCTGGATGCCATAGGTCTACTCCACCAAGGTTTGGTCTCTGTACAGCTCTGGATCGCCTCAGGGTAAGCAGCCTCTGGTGTTTATTGCTCCTTTTTTTTTTTGAGATGACTGCTCTGTTTACACTACTTAGGATAAAAATCTTAGTAGATTTACTGGACCTTCTGAGCCCACATTACCTGACAAATAAGTCATGAGCAAGTCTTCATTTTAATAGGGCCATTTTAATTCCACCACCAGAGTATCAATATGCTGAAAGGAACCCTTGGAGATTAATTAGGAAGTCTGCAGGGGGTGCTGCCTGTGTACAAGCTGCAGGCCTGTGATTGGTCCATATGAGTCCAGGACAGCCAGTGGTCATAGCAAGGATTCAATGAGGAGGCAAGGCAATAGGAGTTGTTTGATTGACAGCTATTCATCTCTAGGGAAAAATGGGAAAATCTTCTGAGAGGCTAGCTGTGTTCCTCACAGCTGATTTGGGTTCAGGGAGGGTGGGGATGTTAGTGATGATGCACGCTGATTCCTCCTTTCATAATCTTAGCCACATCAGGGTTCTCCTTCTATTTTTCAAAGAGGCAGCAACAGATCTGAAGTGGCCAGAGCTGGGGAAGTGCACCACAGGTGACAGCCAACCTACGCTCATGTAGGAGTGGCCTGGAGGAGAGTGGCTGCTGTGCAGTGAGGACACCGAGGCAAGTGGTCTAGTCCACTGCGTGTGGGGTGGAAGGTAGAGATGGAGAAGTACATGGTAGCCACTGGCTAAGCCTAACTCCAACCCTAATCCCTACCCCAAACCCCCATAGCCAGCATGGGACAAACTGGAGAGTCAGGCACTTTTCCTCTGTCTCATTATCACTGAGGAAGCTGTGGGGTCATTTTCTAGAATGACTTGTATCCTGGTATCCTTGGAAGAAGTCGACTCACATCTCAAGGTCAGAGCTCCACAGGGACGTGACCAGGCAGGGTCCCACCCCTGAGAAGATATCTGATCTCAGCAAAGGAAGTGCAGGAAGCAGCCCCTGAGGATGCACTGGGTATGCACGGAAGAGCTACCAGTGCCGGCTGCATTCAGCTGATCAGTTGATCACTAGCATTCTATTTTGTATCAAGTGCTGTGGTCAGTGCTACTACAATATTTTATCATGTAGGTGTTATGTATTTCCACTTTATAGATGGAGCGACCGAGGCACAGATTGGTTTGGTAGCTTGCCTTTCATTTCATTAATGAGGGACCTAGGTTTTGAATACTCGCAATACTTGATTCCAGAGCCCACATTTTCAGTCACTAGATTCTACTTAGTTGTAGTACCTTTTATTATAGGGCTAAGACATCCATTTCTTGCTCAGTGTTGACTTCAGGGTAAAGCAAAACCAGATGTCTGGGGAAGCCAAGGCAGAGAGTTGTCTACCCCACAGTGACCTTCTTTTCCTGTAAAGCTGGCCACTCGGTATTTTACCTTATTCACCGTTCTATGGAGGTGTGCATGAAAACATACACATCATGGTGTCTAACAGTATGAGACCTTTATTAATCTGTGAAATGCACATCATTTCTATGGCCAAAAGTCAAATGAAGACTTGAAGCAGAAAGTGGGGCCACAGTAGGGGAAAGGCAGGAGACAGCTTCAAACATTCCACCCTAGCCTTGTGTCTACACCTCTACTTGAGGCATCAACAGAGGGAAGGAACCATTCCTTCTCCTGTTCAGTGGGAAGTGTTTCTGATGGGGCCCAGGGCTCTAGACTGTCACAGCCAGCCCACCATGTTGTCCTCAGCACTGTCTTAGCCCCACCATGTTGTCCTCAGCACTGTCTTAGCACCAGTGAGCAGGAGGCAAAAAGCAGGTTGCAGATACCATATGTAAAGCTCACTTAGGAAGTGGTGATTCTGGGACTGGAGTTTGATGGAGAAGCCAGATGAAATCTACTTTGTTTACTAGAAAAACAATTTTGTCAGGGGAGAGGTGGCAGTGCTTAGAACCTTTTCGCTGTCAGAACTACTGAGGAAATGCTAATGGTGTCTAGTGTGTAGGGGGAGGAGACGCTGCTGGAGAGGCTAGTGTCCAGGATAGACCCTCCATGGCACAGGATTACCAGGCTCCAAGAATGCAGGCTTTTGGGGTCTATGTGACCTTCTTACAGTAACACAGCCAGCTGGTCTCACTTCCCCAGCAGACTTGAAACTCATGGTAAATATAAGACAAAAAAGCACTAGAGAGTTAGAGAAAGAAAAGAAAGAATTAGAGTATGTCACGAGGGCCAGTTCTGAGGTGTAAGTTCCAGGCTTACGCATTCAAACAGAAGCTAGGGGGATAGCAAGGAGAAGCCAAAGAAAATCTTAATTTGTTTACCAGAAAAGCTCTATATCTGAATTTTCTGCTTTCTTTCTTTCTTTCTTTTTCTTTTTTTGGATCAAAAATGGGTGAATGAGGGGGAAAAAGGTGCTCACGAGTCTGTGAAGAAATCTGTACTTTAGACCAGAAAACACAGTATTTACAAGGTAGAGGAAGAGCTTACCTCTGGAATACATGAAATGTCACCTGAAGAACATTTGAGTCGACTCCTGATTCCTCTCCCAGCAGCATTCAGGGGAACACGCAGGCTGTGGGAGAAGAAATGCACGCTGGCTGATGAGACACTTGTAGTAGAGGGAGCCAGAAGAGCGAAAAAGGAAAACAAGATGAACAAAGCCAAAGAAATAAAACATAAAATGCAGAACGATGAACTATAAAGAAACACAGTTAAAATCCACAGTCAATTATCACTTAACCTTCCCAGTCCTGGTGTCACCAGTATTTGCTATGGTGACAGTAGTGCCTGCCTGAGAAATTGTTGGTGTGATATATGGAATAAAGCACATAAAGCATTCACAAGAGTATCTGGAATGAGGGCTTGGGGAGATGGCTCAGTAGAATAAGTGCTTCCCTGGCGAGCACAAGGGCCTGAGTTCAATCCCCAGGTTAGCCAAAAAGAAAAGAAAAGAAATATATCTGGGATGAGGCATGCTGGCTTTTTTTTTTTTTTTTTTTTTTTTTTTTT
>PVKA01021010.1:0-39272 GCA_004027165.1 Ctenomys sociabilis | reverse complement strand
AAAAAAAAAAAAAAAAAATCCTAAATTTTATAGGGCCGGCGGTATAGCTCAGCGGACTAAGCGCTTGCTTAGGTAAGCGCAGGGACCAGTGTTCGATCCTTGGTTCCCCAAGCCGCGCCGGCCCCGCCTTTGGGTGCGCTGAGCCGGCGATGCAATCCGGGCGTGGTGGCGCGCGCCTGTAATCCCAGTACATGGGAGGCAAAAAGCAAGATCACTATGAATGTGGGCTGCATGCATAGTGAGACCCTGCACTAAAAAAAAAAAAAAAAAAAAAAAATAGAAACCCCCCCCAAAAAAAACATTTTACAAAAAAAAAAAAAAATTCCTATCTGCCAGGGACAGTATCACACAACTCGTGTGTCTTGTACCCCGTCATAGCTAACCCTCATTAGATGTCAGCATTATCATCCTCTTCTTGCAGTGAGAGAGTGACTTGGGACTCAGGGACGTTCAGTTGTTGGTTCAAGGCCATACAACGAGTGAGCTATATTAGAACCCAGATCTGTCTCACCTTGGAGCTGAAGTTCTTCCCTTTCTACTGCATGCGGAAATGGTCTCAGCTACTAATAAAGGTTATCACTTATCGTGTGGCCAGTCATGTGAAAGCATAACTGCTAGCCCTGATAACAGATCTGCAAGGTATGCACACTTTGTTATTATTCTGAAGGGAGGAACTGAGGCGCAGAGGGTCAGGCCTGTCCCTGCTCACACAGGTGAGCGGGTGCAGAGCAGGGCAGATGCCGAACCTGCCTGGCTCCAAGCATGGCGTCCACTGCCTCAATTGGGCAGCAAGAGGCAGATGAGGAGCATGAGGTTCAGCCCCAGCAGTGTCTTGGGCTGCAGTGTGAGACCCTCAGGTCACAATCACCCGAGATGCTTCCTGCACATGGCCTGTCACCTGAAGTCATGCTCCATCAGTCAGGGCACTCCAGCCTCCTCCTTGTAGAGACAAACCCTCTGCCAGCCCTCCCCTCTCAGCTCCCCCAAGGCCCCCAGCCTTCCTCTCTGACCTACTAACATGGCTTGGGCAGCTTCACTAATCACAGAAATGACTCTGTCCTCCCCTTACATTGCATCATTGGATTTTGCTCACCTGGAAAGGAGAGGTAGTACTCAGTGCCCAGGGGTACCTATAGTACTAAGCAAAAGTGACATCACAGAATTTGGGACTCTGCCCCCTCCAGCCTCCCTATAAGCACCGCCACCCCAGTACAGCCCTTACCTGGGTGGCCCAGGTCCCCTTTATCCCCCTTGGCCCCAGTTTCTCCTTTGGGGCCCATGAGCCCTCCATTTCCTTTGCTGCCTTTCTCCCCTTGAGGTCCTGGTATGCCTGTGAAGAGAACAGCCAGTGGGGGGTTGTACCATCCCCAGGATGAGGGCCTGGGAAGAGCAAGTAGTATGGAGGGAGGGGAAAGTGTGTTCAGTGGGGGCGTGCCCACTCCTGCCTTGGCTGGTCTTGCTGAGTATGGTACGACTCGAGAGAAGAGGGCTGTGTTTGCCCTTGGCTGCTGGCCTGGGACTTACAGAGAGGACATAAAGGGCGGCTGCTCCCAGGCCTCACACAGAGCACCCGGGACCCCTCAGGGGAAGCCTGAGTTACCAGTGGCTCCTTGCTCTCCTGGCAGGCCCTTGGATCCTTGGAGACCTGTGGAGAAGGAGAGAAGAGCTCAGTTGCTGCAGCCTGGACTCCCGAGTTAGTTGACATTCTGGAGTCCCTGAGGGGGGCACGGTGCCCTTTGCAAGCCACCTCCTCACCATGCTGTGCACGTTGGGCAAACCTCAGCTGGGGCCAGACAGTTTTCTCTCTGCCAAAGACAGCACCCAGGAACTGGTTCCACACAGCAATGGAAGACAAGCTTTTAGAGTAAAATGGTTGATTGGAATCATGGCTCTGCTACTTGGCAGAATGGATGACTTTGGAAATATCACTTACATATGCCATCCTTCCATTTCCTTGCCTGTAAAATGGGGCTGGCCATGACTAGATACTTGGATACTCAGCAGTTCATAATTAGTGCTCGAACACTCATGACAAAAATGGATCAGAGAACTGGTGGTTCCCTCCTACACACCCAGGGATCCTAGGCTAGTATGGGGAGTGTGGGAGGTTTCTCTAACCCTTCCTGGGGGAACCAGCGGTGCTCTAGTGTGGAAGCAAGTGGGCTCTAGGCTCATATTACCCGTGGGTGGCTCCGCTGCAGCTGTGTCTTTGGTCTGTTTTTAGTGTGTGGGTTCTATGCTGAAAGAAGTACTGTCCAGCCAGAGGTCAGCAAGCCGAAGAGGAGCTAGCCTCCAGGCTCTGTTCCTGCTTGAAGCACAGCACTGGGTCCTGGGGCCCTGGCTCAAGTCCTCTTCTCTCCAGGAGGAGGGAGGAGGGAAGAAGCACCACCACCTGCAACGATCCTGCCTTGCGCCAAGCTCCTGAAGGCCAAGTATGAGAGCATTTGTGCACAGGTTGTGTGAAAATATGTATGTAGGAGTGTGTACGTGTGCTACTGTGATTGTGCATGAGGGCATGAGAATTTGAGTATGTGCATACACATGCACACATATATGCTTGTGTGTATGAGTGTAAGATTGTGTGGGAGTGCAAGCGCATGGTGTGGGAGTGTGAGGATGGGACTGTATGCGAAGAAGTGTGATTGCAAATGAGTGTGAATCTGTGTGAGCACATGGCTGTGCGAGAGGTATGAGCATGTTGTGTGCCTCTCCCTGCATCCTATGCTTTCTTTCTTATCGCTTAAAACCTCTGGTAAAAGCATCTGCTAGAGACTTGGAGCAGTAGGGTTTTTGGGACCCTGTCTATTAAATTTCCTCCAAAAATCAGTTCCCTGGTAGATCTCCCTGTTAACAAGTTGCCTTTCAATGACTGCTGATCTTTTCTTTCTGCCTCTGCAACCCAAGGCTTAGAGTTTTGGCTTGTTTATTCCCTTCCTTAGAAATCCTCTGGTGCTGCTCTCCCAGAGAAGGTCTTATGGTCTTCCAATCATTTCAGAGTTTCTGACTCAGCCCTGGGAAATTCAGGACTGGAGGGAGGGAGAGGAGAGCAGAGTGCACTGTAACAGTCACAGGCTCTGGGCTGGGTCTGTCCTCTGGCAGGCACAGCTGAGTCCAACACCCTCTCTGATGGGGTCATCGATAAGACCCTGGGTAGGTGTAAGCTACAGCCTAAAAAATGGAGTGTAATACTTTCCCAGTAAAGATCCTGGGCTTCAAGTCATTATCCAGAGTCCCCAATGCCCTCAGGCTTAGATGACAGCCAATGGCACAGAGGCACATGAGCCCAGTTCTCATGTTCCTGGGGAGTGCAGGAGACTGACTTTCCTCACAGGGCTCTGTGACTGAACAACACAGGGCAGAGGACCAGGCAGCGGGGCTGCAGCCCACCAGGCCTCGCAGTTGGGGCGCCCTCTGTCATTACCACCTCGGGGCTGCCATGCTGCCCTGCCCTCCTGCCACACCAGTTACATCCTCCTACCTCTCAATCCACCCCAAATTTGGGATAGCCACCAGCCCTCACAGACCCCTGGGGAGCTTAAACTGTGGCCTGGGTGATGTCCACAGCCAGGGTCTCCAAGCTCAGAAAACCAGCTGTGAATTTCTTCCTACTCACCGGGATCTCCCTTCCGGCCTGGTGGGCCTTGGAGTCCCAGGGGACCTGGAAGGGAAGGGGAACTCAGAGCATGCCCTGCAGCAAGCAGGGGAAAGATTGCAGAGCCAGGAGACAGAAGTTATACCTGGGCTTCCTGCTGGTCCCACGGCCCCCTTGGCTCCCTTCTCGCCTGGCCTTCCTGGCTCACCCTTTGGACCTGGAAGACAGGAGTAGAAGGAGGAAGAGCATAAACACAAACAAGCCAGCTAGATGGGGTGGGGGCAACCATGCCACTCACTCCATAATTCAGTCAACAAACTCACTAAGCACCATAAGCAATTTAAATTGCAGAAGGAAAAGGGAAAGATGAGGAGAAATTCCTTCCTGTAAGACTGGCACAGTCAGGGCTGGGGATGTGGCCCTGAGGTGGAGTGCTTGCCTGCTTATGTGAGGTCTGGGCTTAATCCTTACAGCCATGGAAGGAAGAAAAGAGGAAAGGGAGGGGAAGGTGGTGCCTAGAAGGCAAAAACCAACCCAAAACTTGCTAGATGTCTTCTTACAGAGGCTGAGTCAAACAGATCTGCATTCGAGGACTGGCTCCACCCTTTCATTAGAAGGCACTGTGCAGGCTTCTTTGTCTTTCTGAACCTGGTGGCTAAAATGGGCTTGCTGTGCTTGTTCTGTGGAGCTGTGCTGAGGCGACCACATGGACATCTCTCAGGCAAGCTCTGGGGGACCGGGACCAGTGCTTTCTGCAGGTCGCATGGCTCTCTACCACTTCTGGGGACTGCTGTCCAGGCAGAGCTCATGCGTCTCACAACAACCGGGTGGGCAGCACAGAGTTGCTTGTTCCCAAATCACCAGGAGAGTGGCATTCTGAGAGCTCAAGACTCCCCCAAGGCTACACGTTGGGGAGAGGCTGGCGGCTGCCAGGGGTCCCAGTGGTAAAACCTTTGTCTTGGGAAGGCACGTGGTGGGAGTTTTTGAGCTCAGAGCAGAAGGGTACTCCAATTTGAAAGACTCAGAGTACTGTAGCATGTCACAGAGTCCAAACCATTGCTGACTGTGGGGTCCTGGGTGGTGTCTCAGGAGAAAGAATCCTCTAGCATCTAATAGCTGACTCCTAGCTTGCTTGTTTGTGATATAATAGTGACCACAACCTCCCAGAGCTCTTGGGCACAAGGATCTGAGGTGGCAGGACATGGGACACCCAGTGAAAGAGCTCTCTGTGCTCCTCAGAGGTGTGAGGCTCAGAAGCACCATGGCAGGAGGACAACTGACCCTGCAAAACTGAGCCTCCTCTTAGCAGACCAGCGTTGGAAGCTTCTGGCCCCAGAACTTCTGGGGAAAAGTACCCACTTTTGCCAGGCTGGGTCCAGGAGTTTTCTAGGGGGAACCCCTGGGATCCCGCCCCGTTGGGATTGCCCTCTAGGGCTGTGGAGGCTGTCTCTGCTCTGCCATGGTGGCCTGGCTGTTGAATCAAGAGTCCCACTTAGCCCCTCCAAGTCTGCCTGTATCATCCCAAGGGAGTCCATGTATCTCTGAGCCTTGATTTCCTCAACTATGAAAGGAGAATAATGCCAATAGCTGCTTAGAATTCTTGTAAAACATCAGCAAGGCACAGAGGGCAAGTGCCTTAGACTTTCTTGGGGTGCCTTCCCACCTCAGCCTACTCTGGGCCTGCCCTTGCCATGGTCACCCTGGCTCCCTCTTCTGTTCCTCTGCTCTAGGACTTCATGCACAGGACCTTTTCTGTGTTCCTGCCTCAGTAAGTTCCCTGCCTGCCTCAGGGCCCTTACACAGGCAGCTCTCTAGATGCATTTCCTGGCAACATTCATGGGCCTGGGGATGAGGGGCAGGGGCCTCCCTATACTTCCCCATGCAAGGGCTGCCCGTGCTGCAAGGCACCTTGCCCCACTATGCTTTGCTCCTCCCTAAAGGGGAAGGCCAGAGAGGGCAAGGTCTAGTCTACTTCCAGTCTCCTTTGCAGGGCTTCTCCATAGAGATTTCAATAAACAATTGTTGGGAGGAAGTAAGAAGTCCATAATGGACAAGAGAAGGAAAGAGGGGCAGGTGGGTTGCACAATGGCTTCCTGGAAGCTTGGCTGGGGAGCTATTTTCCCCATGGTGTCCAAGAGGCCCAGGCTGAGGGCCAAACTGGTAGCAGTTGCTGTGGGCTGTGCAAAACAAGGAAGTTAAGAGCTCTACACCCCCTCTCCTGCCCTCTTATGCTCCTCCTTGAGTATGTGCATATATATGAGTGAGTCTGATGCATCTTTGAGGAGTGCTAAGCAGGCAAGACAAGGCAAACCATGGGGGAGGGGACAGAGGGCACAGCCTACCGATGCTTGTGGCTGGGCAGGGAGTCTGGGAAGGCAGGTGGTGCCCCAGCTCCTGGAAATTCTGTTTTCTATCTCTGTTCTTTGGGCTTCAGAAGAAAGAAGGGGAGACAGGGAAGAGGAGAGGGAGAGGGGGAAGGGAAGGAAGACAAGTCAAAGATCGAAAGAGACTCTGGGAGATACGGGGAGATGGAGCTGGAGAATCTATGCAGTAGACCTTCAGCAACTTTGAGTTCTACATTCTCTGAGTTAACCAACCATGGACTGAAGATATTTGGGAATAATTTGCCTCTGTAGTATGCATGTATAAAGATTCTCTCTGTCATAATTTCCTAAACTATACATCAACTGTTTACACAGCATCTACATTATATTTCAATATTAAAAGTAATCTGAAAGGCTTTAAAATATACAGCAGCAGGGTATACACAGGTTATATGAAAATATGACTCTGTTTTATACAAAGGGTTTGAGATTCTGCTGATTTGGGTCTCCATCAAGACCCTAGAGCCAAGAGAGACAGACAGACAGACAGACAGACAGACAGACAGACAGACAGACAGACAGTGCAGCCACAGCAGGGGTGGGATCCCCATCTGGGTCTGCAGCTCAGAGCCTACTGGGGCTAGTAGTGGTGAAGTGAGGGGGAGGATTTTCAAGATCAGAACAGCTCAATACGATGCCATCAGCTTAAGTGTCAGAAGTTGCCAGAAAAGCTGCTCCTCACAGGAGGGGAGCCAGCATCCATCAGCTGGGAGCTGTTCAAAATCCTTTTCATATTTCAATAAAAGAATATCAGTAATATCCAATAATGTGAATCACAGCCCACAGAGCACTGCCCCACAGGGCACTGACTGCCCCACCCTGCTTCCGTCTGACCACTGCTTTCTTCTTGCAGGAAGCACAGGAGCTCAGAATGATAAATCACTTGCTCAACATCACCCATCTTGTGAAGGGCAGACCCGGGGCTTGTGCTCGGGTCTGCTGGCCCTCAGGTTCACCCTCCTGCCCTGAGCAGGGCTGCCTCACAGCTCCCCCTGGCCAGAGAGGAGGTGAGTTATTCCTAAGAAGTCACAGTGCCCAGGACACTGTCCCAAGAACATCAGGAATATTTGTCTTCAGGGTAAAATTTCAACCACCAGCAGCTAGAATGAACAGGGAGGTATGTGTACATGAGTGAGTGCATGTGTGCAACACACACACACCCACACCCCCCACAAACCCCCCACACGCTCGCGTGGTCTGAAGTGGGGAAAGAGGTTAGGCAAACTACAGGCTTTATCCTAAAGAACACAGGCCACTGCTGGGCATCCTTCTCACATCATCCCGCTAATACAGCCTCACGAGATGAGCCCAGTGATCACCCCTACTTTCTACACCAATAGAGGCTGAGGATCCAGAAAAGTTCTGTCCCAGGCAGGGCTACAATGATGGTCCTGCAGGATAGACAAGAAGAACACCAAAGGGAGTGAGTACAGTATTCCTAGTGATGAGCCCTAAGTGGCAGGTGAAAGTGCTTATG
Source organism: Ctenomys sociabilis (assembly GCA_004027165.1). Classification (NCBI taxonomy): domain Eukaryota; kingdom Metazoa; phylum Chordata; class Mammalia; order Rodentia; family Ctenomyidae; genus Ctenomys; species Ctenomys sociabilis. The sequence goes on along the minus strand of PVKA01021010.1, from coordinate 31,819 downwards.
GGAAAGAAGGGGAGGTGCTCTTAGAAGCTGGGGTGCTAGGGAGAGGAGCAGAGGGGGTGACTTTGGGCTGGCCCAGGCAGATGGTGATGTTCAGGTGGGAGGAAGAGGAGGGAAAGTCATTTAAAGCAATCAGAGAGCAGAGGCCAGGAGCTGGTCAAGGGGCACAGAGCTCATACACGAAGGGGTCTCCTGAGGAGCAAGGAGAGGTAAGCTGGACATAGCTGCAGATGGGAACAGGTCAGGGAGCTTTTGGGAGGTTTTTGGAAGGGACAATGAACCTAGGGTACCTGGTTCACCTTTGATCCTGCGCAACTCTGCAAGGGAAGGAGAAAGGCTTTCAGGCTGAGCTGTGGGGTCTTCCTCAGCTTAGTCCCACACTCTTCAAGGGGTCCCAGATTCCACTCTGGAAAGCTGTTCCCCTATACTGCGTGGGGATCAGGGACCTCAGCTAGATTAGTGAGAGTGTGACTTAGGACAGGCTTCAATATCCTGGGAGTACTCAGGAGACAGGCCTCGGAAAGTACCCATTGTTTCACCCAGTTGCTGCAGGTACCCAAGAGCTGCAGGAATGGGGAAGGGGGTGGGACTGGCTTCATGCACCAGGCTTTGCTTGGTTCATTTTGCAGCAGCTCCTGGGGCTAGGCAAGCAGCTTCCTGTGCTGGCCCAAAGAGCTCCTTCACATTTTGAGGGATAGAGAACACCCCTATTTTGTCCATGTGCCTGCATGTGCAGGCTTTCCTCACAGCCCCACTGAGCCTTTGTTCTGCTCCTTCAGGAGGTCACAGCCTCTCGATGGACTTGACCTCCTGGACTGTATCTCATGATACCCTCACAAGGCCCAGTTTGCTGGGACACTGGAACCAGAGCAAGAAGCTCTTCTGGGGCTGAGGTTCTGAGTCACAGCAACAGTCAGGCTACTGCCTGGGAGCTGCTGAAGGTGATATGCTTCCCATTCTGGGACAGCCTAAGGGAAGAAAGGGTGCAGCTGTGAGGCCCTGAGAGCCAGGAAAGGGGCTTGGCACATCCACCCCCAGCTCCTTTTCCTCCTGTCCATCCACCACTGCACCGTTCAAGCCCCACCAGTACATTGTTCAAGCCCCGATGCTTTCCCAGCTACCCCATTCCTCGTCTGAGGACCCCATGTTGTCTGGACGACCTTGGAGCCCTCAATTGCCCCCTTCCTACTTCAGCCCTCTGTTCACCAGCTACATGGAGAAGTTCCAGGAGCCCGTCAGTATCTGCATGTCATACACCTTCATGGTCAGGCTGTGTCTGGTAACATTATGACCCAGCCCTGACCTTGGACTGCTTGCTCCAGCCCCGACTTCTCAGAGGCCACTCTTTGCTTGTATTGGGTCTTTGGTCCCTGGTTTCTGACCTAACTGTGGCTTCCCCTGTAGTCTGTGTGCCGTAGCAGCCATCTCCCAATTTCATACCCATCTCACAGGCCTCTCACCCACTGCCTTGTCCCCAGAGTCTCAGTAGGTCAGACCCTGGAATCCCTTCTTGCCAAGGAAAGTGATTCATGAAAACCAAGATCTCTGAAAAGTGCAGCCCAGAGGAAGAAGCCAAACCTGCATTCCGAGTGAAGTTCTCCACCTGCTGCAGCATGAGCTTCTGTCTGACTTGGACTTCTGTAAGCTGGGCCTGTAGGTCTTGCAGCCTTGATGTGCTCTGAGCCTTGTGCATTGGGTGTGTCAACCATGGCAAGAAGGGCCTTTCCCCAGATGTTCCATTGGGGAAATTGTACTTCTCCAGGTTCTGGAGCTGCCACTGCAGGTCTTGGACTGGAACCCACACACACACACATACACATACACACACAGCATTACTTCCAGGACTTCACCAGAGTTGATTCTTCGCATTTTTTTTGTCACATTGACATGACTTCTGCATACCCTGAATTCATAAACACAAGCTCCATGTGCTGTCAGAACCTGGTGTGAGTACAGATTTGTTCTACACTTGAGTGTGTATCCTCCTCCACACATTCCTGGAGCATCTCTTAAAGCTACACCCATGGCGTCCACCCTCCATCTCTTAACTTCCTGAAGTCAGGTGTCCCTCTATGCCTTGGGTATGAATTTGTGACAGCCAGCATGCCAGCATGACCTAAAGATGTTCAAGCAACATTCATATGTTCCTGACAAGTGTTTATGACAACCGTATACACAAGGTGACATCAGTATCTGCTGGTAGAATTGACTCACTGACTTTGATCTTTGAATTGGGAATATTCTGGAAGCTAAATCATGTTCAGACAAACAGTTCAAGTGACAAAGCCCTTTTCCAGGCTGGGAATCATTTATGTCAGACACTTGTGGCAAGAACCACATGCAATCATGGCATCTTCACTGCTTTACCCACATGAGTTCTAGTGTGTACCCTCTCCCACCCCTCACACAAGACTACTTTTCACTCCCCTGTCCCTGTGGTGACCCAGGGACTGAGCACTCTCTCCCAGCAGATGGGTGTCTGTAGCCCCCTAGAACTGTCCACTCAGCCTGAATGCCTGCATCAGAGGGGTCCAGCTCCCGCCCACAGAGAACAAAGACTGCTTTACCTTGGAACTCCAGCAGTACAGCAGCTGCTGTGAGCAGCATCAGGTAGATGACCCTTAAAGCTGTGGTGAAGTTCACTCCATTTTTCTTCCTAGGCTTTGGATCTGAAACACAACCACAGAAGAAGGTGGTAGTGACAAAAGGCACAGAGAAGAAGGCCCAGGCAGTGTGCAGCCATGGTGGCGCCAACAGTGGTCTCCCCTGGAAGTCACATGGGGAAGACTCTAGGCCACAGCCCCCAAGCTTTCCCCCATCCTCCTTTCAGCCACACGATGAGAGCCCCCATGCTGGTCATCCATCTGTGTGGTAGAGCTAGCAGACCTTCGGGCCATGCATCACCAGCTGGGTGATGTGTTACATGGACCTCTTTGGCTGCTGATGCCCCGGCATGACACCTGCTCATACTTGGGTCCTCAGATAATGTTTATGGAATGAAATCCTGAATTTATACATTTGAATTTCCAGTCTTGGTGGGATAAAATTGCTCTCATTTTATACACAAAGTTTAGAGACTCGAATAACTTGTTAGATCATAGGAGGCAGATCTGGAATTCATGCTCGCGTCTTTCTTTTTCTTTAGAACTTTAGATCATAAAAGGAACAAATACTTGATATAGTATGTTAATACAGATCACCGGAGTACCTAGCCTGTCCTTCCTGCAGCCCCAACTTGCTGAGGTGAGCCTTCCTAGCATTCTGAGTGTGTGTTCATGTTTGCTCACATAATCCCACAGAACACACGTGATCATCCTCTGCTGTGCATGGGGGATTGTTCCCAAGACCCTTCAAGGATACCAAATTCCAGAGATGCTCAAATATCTTATATGAGATTGAACAATTGTGTGGGATCCATGCATCTCTTCCCATATGTTTTCAACCATCTTGCAATCACTTATAATACCCCATACAATCTAAATGCTATGTAAGGGCCAGCCAAATAGCTCAGCAGATTAAAGCACCTGCAAGTAGGCGCAGGGGCCAGGGGTTTGATTCCTTGGCCCGCTGTGCTGGACCTGCCCCCAAGGGGGTGTGCTGAGATGGCAACTGAGACTGGGTGTGGTGGTGCACACCTGTAATCCCAGCACTTGGGAGGCTGTAAACAGGAGAATCACTATGAGTCTGATCTAGTAGTGAGACCTTGAACACCCTGTAGACTCTTCCCTAAAACAAAACAACAACAACAAAATGCTATGTAAATAATTCTTAAACTATTGTTTAGGAAATACTGGTGGTGAAAAAAGTCTATATGTTCAGTTCAGTCTTCCTGGCAGTAGTTTTGATCTCTGATTGAATTCACAGTTGCGAAGCCCTCACATATGCAGATCCACTCCACTTTTTTTTTTTCCACTCCACTCCTACAGTGCACTCTGTCCACTATGCGACATACATTTTTTTTCTGTTTAATCTTGCACAAATGACATCACCATACATATATTGCACATGTTGCTCTTTACAAATAAGCAATTTTCATGGGCATGCCTCTAGTTTCCTTGAAGAAAGACACGAAATAATTCTCTAGGAGCAGCCTAATAGTCCTGAGGGGCAAAGGCAGCAGTTCCTGCAGATATGTCTCTTTTAAGAACTGTCTGCAGTTCGGGGCATGACAGAAGAAACTGTGGTAAATCTTTTCAGGGGCGCCTGGCTCCAGACTTACGCCTGCTGTCGCATTTCGGAGTTCCAGGCGAGGCGAGCCCACACAGGCCCTGCAGTTCCCACCACTTGCATTGATTGGGCACCCACTCTGCTCCACGCCGAGCATCCACCACCATCATCATCTTGGACACCTGCAGCCACCCTGCAAGGGGCTGGGGAAGCCCCCTCTCAGGGAGGAGAACTGGGGCTCACAGAAGTTAGTGAGCTGTCATGGACACACAAGCCCAGATCTCTCTGACTCCAAATGCTGAGCTCACCCCATGAACCTACATCAGTGGTGATCCCTGGGAAAAGTCCAGTCGAAGTGAGTCTGAGGATATCATGAGTGGGGAGCTGAGGGCAAAATCGTGTGGGAGATGAGCCGCACTTCTCCTTTGCGACAGGTGGAGATGTGTTTTCAGGGGACTGTTCTGACAGATGTGGATGGATCTTGGAACTTTCCTCCAACACCTGTGGAACTTGGGTCACCCTGCTGATATTCCTCTCCACCAGGTGCAGGGCGGGTCCCTTTTTAAACATTACCCTGATGCATGGTGGGCTTGGGACATGTCTGACTGAGCCAAAAGAAGAGGTTTTGTTGGTTGGTTGGTTTCTCAAATTAGTAGGCCTTAGCACCAAGTGTCCCCTCCTGCCCTGCATCCTCAAAGCCCAGGCTTCCTTAACACTTGGCCTGGGTACCTCAACACAAGCCTGCCATGTCATTCCCTGCCATGCCCTTCAGTGGCTAGGCACTTCAAGAACAACTCTTCAGCAGGCACATGAAGTCCTTCCATGCAGTACTGCCTCTTCATAGCACATCACATGGATCCTAACACTCCAAGTTACACCTTGGCGACTACAGGCAAGCCATGTCTCTTGCATCCAGGGCCCTTCCTTCCCATTTTCCTGTGACTAGATTCTGCTCATTCTTAGTGAGTCCGGCCAAACCTCTTCTGCTCCTAGATACTTCTTCCATGCTTTTCTGGCTCACCTAGGCTATGCACAACTTCTCTTTCCCTGTGCTGTTTGCATTGATTACCCTGCATTGTGTCTGTAGATGTGTCAATTTTCTTAAAAGGTCTGGAAGCTTCTGGAGCTTCCTGTCAGCATCAGCATGGAGTCCGGAACACAGGATGTGCTGGAAGATGATACCTGAACAAATGGGTACAGAGGGTTGGGTGTCCGACATGGGCAGAGCTGAATGTAGCCCGTTTAGAAGTGCTGGTGGACATTAAGAATGCAGCTGAGAGTCACGGTCAGTCATACAATCATTATAGAAAAGATAGGGGACCTGCAAGGCAAGCCTCCCATTCAACACAAGATATACATTCATAGATAGCAGCAAAAGTGACGAGAAGTGATGTGGTATAAATGAGAAAGTTAACTGTGCTACAACACAAGCTATAATGGAGGATAAGGCAGGCATGGCAGCAAACATGGACAATACAAATATCCTAAAACCAGATGGCAGGAGTGTGATGGAAAGCATAAAGTGAGGAAGAGGCAGAACAACACTATGAGCACAGCATGTGGCAGTCTGACAAGGCCCTCCATGCTTTCATAGTTCAGAAGTATTGGCCGGCACACTGACAGGTACTTCTGGACCTGGAGAGTTCGTACTTGTGGGTACACTTAGCTCACTTTTTACCATGTGGAGCGTCTGATAGTCTTCACCCTCTACACTGACCACCTCATCTCTTTGGTGGAGGAAGAAAGCATAAAGGAAATGTGCTCTGGATTGGATTTGGCTAACTAGAAAGGAGCTTGTGATGTGAATGAAAACAGCCTCTGATAGATCAGTGCTGTGTCCCTGGAGTAAATGATGGTGTCCAGACAGAGACTTTAGGGAAACAGTTTTCAGAAATTTGATAGCTCTATTGTCTGGCTTACAATGAAGATACAGCTCTAGAGGGAAATAAGAATGATGTCTCAATTCCATAAAAAATTCAAACGAAGAAGAAAGCCTGCACATGGCTTCTGGTCTCCTCAGTGGCAGAAGGGCCCTGGTAGCTGTGACATTGTCGCACAAGCTCTGTTCCATCTGGAATAGAGCACTGGGTTGCCTGGTGAGAAGCAGACACTCGTGTCTGCCCTGAAGGCCTGGTCTACTGCAGCCTCCAGCAAGCAGCCCTGGGCCCTGGGAAGTGCCTTCTGCTCCTGAAGCAGCTCCAGGGAACACTGATGCTACCTGGTACCTCCTAAACCAGGGCTTTCAAATTTGACTCAGTCACTTAATATTCCGTATGGAATAATAATACTTTATGAAAATATCACTGTTCTCATCAAGAACAGCTCCAGTCAGAAGAGATGCCAGCCCTGAGAGGACAAAGATGCTGGAATTAGTCAACAAGAATTTTTAGTTACAGCATAAAGTGTTTTCATGAGCAATGACAAATACTCTAGAAACAAATTTTTGAAAATCTCATCAATACATATATAAGATATATAATAGAACTAAATGGAAGGTATGGAAGTAGCAAACACCAAAAACCAAAACCAAAAGGTTCCATTACATACTCATTAATTGATCTGAGTAATGTGATAAATATAACAGGACTCAATGACAGAACCATTGAAATTACCCAGCCAAAAAAAGAAATAAAGATCAACTGAAAAAATTATGAACAGAGCCTCACAGACTCCATGCCAATAACAAAACACCCAGAGTTTGTATCTCAAGAAGAACATGGGGCTAAAAAACCATTCAAAGGAATAATAGCTAAACATTTTGCAAATTTTATGAAATTCACACATGTGCAAATTTAAAAAGCTGAGTTAACTCCAAAAACAGTAACCCCCCTCAGAATCATCACCAAAAGTATGGCAAATATAAACACAGAGAAAAATGTGGATCTGAAGAAAAATATCTTGATGCATCCAAAGAGTAGACACATTACCTGTAAAAGAATAGTGATTTGGATGATAGTATATTTTTCATCTGTAAGAATGGAGACGAGATATGACACAATATATTTTGTTTGCTGAAAGAAAAGAATTATCACCTATGAGTTCTATTACCTATTAAAATATTCTAAGAGATGAATAGGTAGGAAGTAAAGGATCTTCATATGAGGAAAAGTGAAGAGAATTTATTGCCCACAGATGCAACTTTAAAGAATAACTAAAGAAAGCTTCCCAAAGAAAAATTTGTAATAGAAAGCTTACAACTTTAAAAGAGAAACAAAATATAGGATGGATAACAAAGGATACATAGTAATATTACAATACACAAAGAGACTCTGGAAAACTGCTTGAAGTGACACAGTCATAAATACTTATATGAACTCCAGTGAATTTTTTTAAAGTGTTCCATTGAAAGGTAAGAAAAAAGAAACAAGTGATAAACAGAAAGAAAAATAGCATTACACAGTAAGATGGCATATTTAAACCCTGATATATCAATACTAAATCAGATGTATATAGACAAATGTGACACTCAAAAGTCAAATCTTGGCAAATCAGCTCACCTTGCATGACCTAACCATGTGATATCACTAATAAAACAAACAGCATCACTTTAAAATACAACAAGAATAAACTGATAATGCAGAAAAGGGAAAGACACAAATGCATAATAACAATTGGAAACTAACACCATGTTCTTAGTGATTGATAGAAAATCAGCAAAGACATAGAACTGAACATCATTAACAAGATACTCCATGTAAGTGCTAGATGGTCAACATCTGAAAGCTTTCACTCTAAAATCAGGAACAAGAGAAAGGTGTTCACGATTACCACTTCTATTTAACACAGTTCTGGAGACATCAGCCTGAGCAATTAGACTATTTGTGAAGACCTCCAAAACTCCACCGAAAGATTTATAAATTTAATAACCAAATTCAGTAGGATAGCTGGATACAAAATCAATACTCAAAAATCAGTAGCATTCTTTTACACAAACAACAAACACACTGAGAGAAGATTTATGGAAGTAATGCCTTTCATAATAGGATAACAAAACAAATATGTAGAAGTCTATCTAACAGAGGAATAAAAGATCTATCCAATGAAAATTACAGTACTCTGATAAAGGAGGTCAGAAAGGATATCAGAAAACAGAAAGCTAGCCCTTCTCCTGGATAGGAAGATGAACATAGTGAAAATGGCCACATTCCCAGAATTGTTACACAGATTTAACACAACCTCAGTCCAAATTCCATTGGCATGCCTCATAGAACTAGAGAAAGAAATCCTAAAATTCATATGGAACCAGAAGAGACATAGGTCAGCAAAAAACAATTCTAGGCAACAAAAGCAAGGCAGGTGGCATCATAATCCCTGACTTGAAATATGCTACAAAATTACTATGATCAAAATAGCATGGCACTAAAGAAACAGATCAGTGGCTCAATGGAACAGTACCGAAGATGCCGACACAACCCCCAGTGCACTCAGCTACCTTATCCTTGACAAAGGAATCAAATTGGTTCACTGGAAGAAAGATAGTCTCTTTAATAAATGGTGCTGGGAAAATTGGCTTTCCACATGCAAATACTAAAACTAGACCTGTGTGTTTCATCATGCATTAAACTAAAATTAAAATGGATCAAAGGTCTGAATATTTAAACAGAAACACTAAATCTGGAAGAGAATAGGTAGAACTCTTGAAGACGTAGGTATGGGCAAGGATTTCATGAACAAATCCCCAATCTCATGGGAAGTAATATAAAGAATGAACAACTAGTATCTCATTTTATTAAAAAGACTTTTCACAGCAAAGAAGAAAAAAATATTATCAACTGTACTGGTTGATACATAGTGTCAACTTGAAAAGTTTAGAAGTTTAATTAAATGACTCAGTAGGGAGCCAGATTCTTGCTTTGTAAACATGCTATTCCTGTGCAAGAGCAGGGCATGGACCACGTGGGAGTTCTACACCCCCAGCCCCAGGGGAACTGGTTTACAATGTAAGAAGGGGAGGGAGGCTGGCTAGGGGCTGCAGCTGCTGCCCTTCCCTTGGCTCTTTGCTATGTTTTGCTGCCATGAACTGCTGCCCTCTGCCATGTGGGGCACTGCTGGGACCCAGCCTGGTAGGGACCGAAACCTCCACAAACTGTAAACTAAGTAAACCTTTCCTTCCTTAATTTTGGGTGTTGGGTATTTTGTCCCAGTAAGGAGTAAAAAGTAACTGAGACACCAACAGAGTGAAAAGACAACCAAAGAGTATTTGAAAAAAATGTAGCCAGTCAACCTCCAGACAAGGAACTAATATCTAGAATATATAAGAAGTTGTAAAAAAAAAGACAAAAACAGACTTCCCAAATTTAACGACCAACCCAAAAGTGGATATCAGGGATGGATACGCACCTCTCACATGAATAAAGACAAACAAGAAATAGATATATGAAAAACTGTTTAGCATCACTTGTCAGTTGAGAGATGAAAGTTAAAACAACACTGAGATTTCATCTCATTCTGGAAAGAATGGCTATCATCAAGAAGTCAACCAATAACAAACACTGAAGGGGCTGGGGGAAGAAGAACCCTTCCCCACTGCTGGTGGGAATGTAGAGGGTGCAACCACTTTGGAAACCTGTGTGGAGATTCCTCACAGAGCCAGGGTCAGAGGTCCCATTTGACCCAGCTCTTCCCCTCCTGGGTATTTTCCCAGAAGAATTAACAACACTGTATCACAGCAATATATGAGCACCTATGTTTATAGCAGCACCTTATAATAGCTTGGAAACAACCCAAGTGCCCATCAACTGAGGAATGGATAAAAAAAGATGTGTTTTTACTATAATGGGGTACTATTCAGCCATAAATAAGGACAAATGAGATATTTCTAGGTAATGTATCTTGAGACCATTCTTTTAAGTGACATAAATTGGTCTAGTTTCTCTCATGTGAGGAACTGGAAGTGTATGGAGCAGGGGAGATGGCTCAGTGGAATAAGTGCCACTTCCCTGGCAAGTGCAAGGGCCTGAATTCAATCCCTAATCCCCCCACCCCCCCAAAAAAGGAAACTGGAAGTGTAGTAAGGACCAAAGTGAATAATAAGAGGGCTGGCCAAATAGCTCAGCGAATTAAAGAGCCTGCTTATGCAGATGCAGCGACCAGGGTTCAATCCCTGGCGTGCTGTGCCCTGCCCACCCCCTGCCTCTGGAGTGCACTGAGACAGTGATTGAGACTAGACATGGTGGCACGTGCCCATAATCCCAGCTCTTGGGATGCTGAACACAGGCAGATCACAAGTCCAATGTACTACGTAGTAAGACCGTGTAGATCCTGTAGACCCTGCACTAAGAAAACAAAAAAACAAAAAAACCACAAAGTGAATAATAGGTATTGTGAAATAGGAAGAAAGGGTTCAAAACAAAGGGGAACTAGGGAGGGATAGGGGAAAAGGAAAGAAAAAAAAAGATAAAAGAAGGATAAAATAGAAAGAACACATTTAAAAAAGAATGGGGGTGCTTGGGGAGATAGCTCAGCAGTCTAAGCTCCTGTCTGGCAAATGCAAGGTCCTAGTTCCATCCCTGGTACCACATGCTAAGCCAGCCCCCAAATCCTGGGCATGCCATGCTGGCTGGAAACCAGAGTGGTGGTACACATCTGTAATCCCGGCACTGGGGAGGCTGAGACAGGAGGATCACTATGAGTCTGAACTGAGTAAGGGGAATCTATATTAAAAACAAAAGAAAGAGGAAGGGTTGAAGGGAGTGGAGGATGTTGGGGAAAAAAGACAAACCAAGACATGTCACGTACAGGCACAAATTCCCTATGAAGAGCACGATCATTATGCATATATAAATTGTACTAATAATGTATAAGGAAAGCAGATTGCAATTTCTTTTAAGCACATGCAGAACATTCACCAAGATAGACCATATTCTGGGTCATAAAACAAATCTCAATAAGACATAAAACAGAAAACAAAATAAGGTCATACAGAGTATGCTCCTTGACAATAATGTGATAAAAATAAAAATCTTTCAAAGCTTGACAACGGGAAAAATCTCCAAATAGTTGGAAATTTTAAAAAGAATTTTAAAATATGTGTTGGTTATAGATAATGTCTCACAAAGATTTTAAAACAGGGCCAGCCAAATAGTTCAGGAGATTAAAGTCCCTGGAAGCAGGCACAGGGGCCAAGGGTTTGATCCCCAGACCTGCCACCGGCCCTGCCCCCGGGGCATGCTGAGATGGCAACTGAGACTGGGAGACTGGGTGCGGTGGCTTGCACCTGCAATCCCCCGCTCTTGGGAGGCTGTACACAGGTGGACCACTACAAGTCAGATCTAGTGGTGAGATCCTGAACACTCTATAGACCCTTTCCTAAAATACAGGAAAAAAAAAGTTTTAAAGAGAACTGAGTAAAAGGATAAAACAATAAATCAAAAGTTACTGCCTACAGCTAAGTGACATTAATAATGAAACACAGCACCAGCTGCCCATGCTTACATGGAAAAACACCTCAGATCAATAGATTTAAGTCTGAACCTCAAGAAACTAGAAAGAAATAACAAAATCAACCCTAGTGAACCATGGAAAATGGAAAGAAATAAGATATGAGCAGGGATCAGTACAATTTAAGATAGGAAGACAAAATTTAAAAAGTCAATGAGACAAGATATTCTTGATTGGGGAACCAATAAAAATTGAAAAACATATACAAAGAATGACAAAAATGCTCTTTAAAAAGAAGACACAAACCAATAATATAAAAAATGAAATGGCGATTTGGGTGCAACTCAGTGGTTGATACACACACAAGTCTCTGGGTTCATCCGGAGCACTATGAAAACGTGAAGACTGGGCAGGGAGAGGGGTTTTACTACAGATTCTGCAGACATTAAAAAGGGGGGGAGGGCTGGGGAGATAGCTCAGAGGCATAAGCACCTGCTAGCAAGTGCAAGGTCCTGGGTTTGATCTCCAATACTAAAAAAATAAGTGTTGGATGTGGCAGTGGACACCTGCAACCCCAGAGCTCTGAGAGACTTAGTCAGGAGGCTCACAAGTTTGAACCCATTTTGGGGAACTTAGAGCATTGTGTCAAATTAAAAAAAAATGAGGTCTGGGGTATACTTAGAGTAAGTGCTTTGGGCTCAATTCCCAGGGTGGTGGAGGGAGGGAGGAGGGAGGGAGAGAGAGAGACAGAAAGACAGACAGAGAGACAGAGACAGACAGAGAGAGAGACAGAGACAGAGAGAAGAAATCTACCATTACCAACTACTTAAAGAAAATGGGACATTCCTGGAAAAAATACCTAATGCTGGCAAAGCTGTGGATCAGTTGAATCAGCTTCATGTCCCTAGTGGGAATGTAAAATGGTTCAGTCACCCTCGAAAACACATTGCTTCACGTAAAACTAAGCATCCACTTAGAATCTGGCAGTTGCATTTTTGGACACTTATCCTAGAGAAATGGAAATTTGTGTTCACATGAAAGCTTTCATAAGCTGTCCTAGAAGCTTTGTTTGTAAAAGTCACAAAGAGGAAGCATGCCTAACGTCCTTTGGTGAGGGTGAGTGGTTGAACAAACGGTGGTGCATTTATGTCACAAAGTGCTATTCATTAAGAGCCAACAGCTGAAATAGATGTCTGTTGAATTATTCTATGTGGGAAAAGAAATCCAATCTTTGAAAAGTACATACTGTGTAATTCCTTTCAAATATACTCCTGAAATGGTGAAATTATAGAGCTAGGGAGTTTACTAGTAGTTGTCAAGGATTAATGATTATTTTAGGGTGATTGAGTGGATATATGTGGCTATAAAGTATAGAAGTTCATGATCTCTCTGTCTCTGTCTCTGTCTCTGTCTGTGTCTCTGTGTCCCTGTCTCTGTCTCTGTCTCTCTCTCTCTGTCTCTCACACACAAAGTGCTTGTGAAACTGAGGGGCACGCTCTGTGGACTGCCAGTATCCATTTCCAGGTTGTGACATTTTACTGAGGTTAACCAAGACGTTCCTGTTGAGGGGACCTGGGTGAAGAGTCATAAAGATCTTCATTTTCTACAGCTTCCTGTGAACCCATGTAATTATTTCATGAAAAAAAAATTGAACTCTAGTAAATAAAGCCAAGCTAAGGATATTGAGAAATGCTGTCATGGCAAAGAACAAGCCAGAGATAAAAGTAAGGACAGCAGCAGAACTGAACGTGGGAGGCTTAAGGGCTGACATGTGCTGGGGATGTCTGAAGTGCCTTAGGTCATCTTTAGAGCAGGGAGAAAGGGCAGCTAGACTCTTGCTGGATGCAAGTGCGTCCTATTAACACAGCAATGGAAATCTGTACTTGTATAGTCGTAATCTGAGTTTTCTCTCCAAGAAGGCCATTCTTCAAGATGAGGTTGGGGGAAAATATCTAAAGAAAGATGTGAAGCCTGAAGGAGTCGAGAAAGTGGAGTTAGAGGTTTGGCAGGGTGGACGAGCCAAACTTTACAAGAAGGGCAGATGGCAATAGGAAGTCCTTAACAAACCGGAGACACCCAAGGGTGACAGGGGACCCAGAGTCAGACAGGTGTTCCTAAGTTTCAAAAAGGCAGACCAAATGCACCCCAGGAAGTAGTCTCAGTGGGGACATCTGGAAGGGAGGGCTCTTGTTCAGCTAATGTGCTTGGCCGCTGGGGAGGGAGGCGGGGAGGACTTCAACGCGGGAGGAGGAGCCTGAGCTTCTGCCAGACCGTGGGTGGGAGAAGGAGCGGCAATTGAGGCCGTTCGGGAAAGCCAAGCAGCATTCGCGCGGTCATTACACAATCATGTGGACACTATTGACATGTACAATTTTTCTGCCAGTCAGACCTCAAAACCTGGGGTGTGTGTGTGTGTGTGTGTGTGTGTGTGTGTGTGAGAGAGAGAGAGAGAGAGAGAGAGAGAGAGAGAGAGAGAGAGAGAGAGAGACAGACAGACAGACAGACAGACAGACAGACAGAGAGACAGACAGAGAGAGGGAGAGAGAGACAGAGACAGAGAGAGAGACAGTGAGAGAGAAAGAGAGAAGGAGGAGCAGGAAGAAGAGGGAGGGAGAGAAGAACCAGGCACTTTAATGATGGTCCAGCAGATAAGGGAGGAAGGAAGCTTTCTGCAAATGACAGGACAGAGCACAGGCTGTTTTTCTTCTAGTTTGTCCTAGAAAATTCATATTCTTCAACACTTGTAGAGGAATGTCAGATAATATGGCTATATTTCAAACACTTCTCCAGCTTGCTTCTAAAAGTTTTGGCAGTGTATAACTAAAATATCTGCCTGGTGTCTTTGAGTAATTAAAAAATAATTTAATATTTTATCAAGCAGGAAAAAGCAGCAGTTTTACATTTCAGTAGCAGCAACAATAGACAAAATAAGTAAGAAAGCGGCAAATGTGTTCCGATGATGTTTTTGTATCCTGTGGGTGAAAGGTTAAGGTAGTAATTTTTCAGAAAAAAAAAAAAAAACTTTCTGTCAGAAAGAGAAAAAAAGAAAAGTAAGGATGGAGAAAAGAAAGAAGGAAAGGAAAGAAAAAGAAGGAAAGCAATAAAGAGATAAGAAAGAGGGAAGGGGGAGGGAGGAGAGGGTCAGGGGAGAGGAGAGGAAGAGGAATGGAAGGAAGGAGAGGGAGGAGGGAGTGAGAGGCGGCCCCTTTAGCAGACAAAACAAAATCCCAAAGCACCTGGACCTAGTCAGTGTTGAAGCCCGTAACTTCATTCCTCACAATATGCCCTGAGGGTCACTGTGTCTCTGGATCTCCCAGTGATTATTGGTCATAATGACATTCATCTAAAAAACTCCACATCTTCTGTGACTTTTGTAGTGAAAAGCTAGGAAGTCGTCAAGGCACTAGGAAAACGTTTCATCTCTGTTGGCTTTGTGTGGGGTTTCCCGATCACTTTTATTTGGGCTAGAATTTTAGTTCTATCTCAAATCAGAAATCTGGGCTTTGTGCTCAAGTCCTGCACTTGCCTCCCTGCCCTTGCTTCCCTTCAATCCAACCCTGCTGATCTGACTCCAGCTATTTCTCCATCATGTTCTCTCCTTTCCTTACAGCCACTGTGCCTCATCACCTCTTGCTGCCGTGGTCCTCTCAGAGCCCACCTGCTCTCTTCAACCTGTCCCTAACTGTCACAATGAGCAACCTCAGAGGCCACCTGTGGTGTTCAGGCCCACTACACCCCTCCCCAGCTTCCCCTCCTTTTGTTCCAGGGAGCTTCTCCTCTTAATTTTCATCCGATATGAGTAAGCTGTTCATAATTCTTGGAATATCCCTTGTGATGTAGTTTAGAAAGGTGGCACCCACCCGGCCCCAGGCACTCTCTCCATCCTCTAACCTAAACCCATTTTATCCTATAAACTTTGAAAAGTGTGTCAGTTCTGATGTCCAGTAAGACACCGGGTCCTGCCATATGTCCTGCGAAAGTCTCAGTCATAATTTATGACAGACTACACAAAAGAGGTCATCCTAGTGACAGCTTTGTGTCACCACCACTGAGTGTGGACTTCGTGGGTCCAGCAGCTATGCTTTGTTCTTGTCTTTTCTTTGGTGCTAAGAGTGGCACCCAACGGGTGATACGTCATGCATGCATTTAATTAGCTGAATTTCCTACAATGTTTTATGCATCTTAGAAAGTCACATCCTATAGATATTTAGACCTCTGCGATGTCAAAACCTCTGAATGGCCAACCATGGTCACAGATCTTCAGACATGAATCTTTCAGTGCCACCACACTATGATACATCAGGCGGCACCCTGGCCCTTTTTGTGCCCAAGACATCCAGGCCAGCAGGCGGGGCAGGAGTGTTGCTGTGTCCATGCATAAAATCTATAGAGAAGCCTGGGAGTGGGACTATCACTCAGGAAGATTCTAAGAGAATTCTCTAGGACAGAAAGTCAGAGATCACTTGGGAAACAAGCCTGACTCTGGCTTTATATGAGACAAATTCTATAAGATTTTTTAAAAGATCTATCACTTATGTAACACTGAACAAGGAAATCAGACAACAGGTTGACTGAATTCTTAAAACCTCTGCTCATCCTAAGACAAACTAATTCTGAAGTTAGTAACACTCTCACCAACCCGAGATGTTCCTAGGTTAGCACATTAGCTACAACAGAAGTTTGGCCCTTGGCTTCAGGGCTGCAGAATTCTTTTAACCCCCCAGTTTTGCATGGTCATGCTAGCACAGAACCATGCACGGCAGAGCAAGATGCTCACCAGATAGAGGGCATAGATTAATCGTTGCCATTTATTAGACTTATCCTTTAAATGGAATTTAAATGAATGGCAAAATGTTTGAAACACTCTATGCTAAAGACACAGTACCTAACATTAACATTTCAGAAATTCCAGTCTGATGCATTCCAGACGCACATTAGTGAGACAGGTACAGATGCAGCCTTGGTGCCACCCTGACGTGTCCTTTCTTATGTCCCACAAGTAGAAAGACTGAATTGCCCGCCAGTTCTCTCACTGCAGAGTAGTATTTACCATTGATTTCGAAGATCTCTGTCCCTGCTATCATGTTTTGGGCGAAAGCTGCTCCTTCTTCGGTGTTCTTCAAGTACTCTTCCTCTTCGAGGGTTTCGTTGCTTTCCATTGCTAAGCTTTATAGTGGCCAAAGCCCTGGAGCCAGCAAAATTGTTTCCGAAGAGAAACCACACATCCCCACTTCACAGACACGGTTAGTAGTGGACCCAGAGGACTTCCCTTTGGCTCCGACTTCTGAATCTGCAAAATGTTTCCTGAAATGATCAAGATTGGATATTTCTCAAAATTGGGCTTTTCCCATGTGGAGCTCCTGCTTAGTGCAGCTTCTTGGTGCATATGAATGAGTATGTGTGTGCGTGTGTGTATGTGTGTGTGTGTGTGTGTGTGTTGGGGGGCTAAGGCAGCTGTGTGGGACCCCTGGGTACTCCTAGGGTGGATGAGCCTTTTGGTTTCTTCTTTCTAATCAAGATTTGCATTTGTCCAGGCCTCACTGGTGCTCCAAAGATCTCTCAGTGTTCACTGCAGTCTCCTTCCTCTGATCTCCTTCAATCCTTAGGGCTCATGCTTGTTCCTCAGAGTACAATCCCTGAACCAAACAGTCAGCATCATTTCGAAATATGTGAGATGCACAGCCTCAGGTCTCACTTTGGACAGACTGGACCCAAATACAGCTGAACAGATCCCCCAGTGATTCATGTGCACACTGCAGTCTGAGGAGCACTAGCCCTTACGTCCCACTGCAGCACCTCTAGTTTCCCTTAGAGCTTTCCCATGTTCTCTCTCTGTGTGAGCATGTATGCACTTGTAGGCTCACTCTAGCACAGGTGAGAGCTGTGGTCCCTGCTAGAGGACGCTCTTCTCCCTCTGTCTCATGGCAGGTGTGTATACCAGGGATACCTGGTTAAGACACAGGCTCAGGGACGGGTAGATGGCTCAGTAGAATAAGCACTTTCCTGGCAAATGCAAAAGCTTGAGTTCAATCCCCAATTAAAAAAAAAAAACAAAAAACAGAACACAGGAGTTAGGCTGCCTGGTTCAAACTGTGCCTACTCCATGTGGGAAATGTGGGTTGGTGGACCAGTCATTTGAACTTCGAGTATCCTTTGTAAAATAAGATGAATAGTTGAATAGTTGTATAGAAAGAATTAAATCATACAAGCTGTTTGAGTGGGCATCTGGTGGGTACATAATCATCACTATGGTCACCAGAGACAAACCTACTGGGTACCAGGGAGATGCCTGGATAGCACTCCCAGTCCAGTAAGAAACATGGATATAGATACAGAAGAATCTGAGGAAGCCTCTGTGCACACAGAAATGGCCTGGACATAGGGCGGTTGGGTGAGTGGATCCCAGAAAACCTCACTGCCTGAACCAAAGAGGTGGGTTTAGAGGGATGGAAGGGTGACCCTGAGATCAAGATAAAGTGAGGCCCTTGGGCAGGAGGAGAGGTAGGACATACAAAGCTGGCCCAGCTATGGTGGGAAACTGGAGCCTGGGAGTACTGAGGACACAGGAGGTGAGGAGGACACAGCAGGCTGTGGTGTGGGGCCAAGGTAAATCTCTTTCTTTGGTATGTGGCATGGGAAAAAGTGAAAGGGGAATGAAATTCAGGAAAGTGTGCTATGGGCAGTCCCTGAGAGGCGGAGTCCTCGGTGGAATCCACAATTTCAGCTTTGGGGAAGTTACCGGCTTTGACCGAGGGGAAGGAGCAGGAGCTGAGGCAGGAGAGAGGTTAAAGGGGAGAATGGAGGGGAAGTGAAGGCAGCTGGTAGCTCTGGTCAGAGGGTGGGACACACAGTCAGAAGCGGTGGAGGCTGCAGGGAGCTGGCCCAGGAGAGCAAAGTGCCAAAGCCAAGGGTCTGTTCACTCTTGGGGTAAGGCCTCCCCTCTGCCCTTGTCTGTGGCTCAGTGCTAGGCCTCAGGTAGGAAAGGGGTGATTAAAAATACTGTGGTCTAGGTATGGCAGTGCATGCCTATAAACCCAGCACTGAGGCAGGAATGTGACAAGTTTGAGCCCAGCCTGCGTAGTTCAGTTCATACCAGACTGTCTCAGTTACTCTTACTTCACCGCTGAGACAAAATACCTGACACTCAAAATTAAGGTAGGAAAGGTTTATTTTGCTCACAGTTTTTGAAGCTTTCAGTCCATAATCAGCTGGCTCCAAGGCAGGGTGGCGTGGACAGAGGCCACAGTACCCAGCAGCAGAGGACAGCAAAGCAGCAGGAGGAAAGGGGAAGGGAGTGAGCTTCTTTCCCTCCCTTATACCGTAAACAGGCTGCCACCCCCTAGGGCAGGTGGTGACACTCATGCCATCTCTGTGCCCTCCTCTTACACAGGATGAGGATATTTAAAAAGTGAGGGCACTGGCTCCTTGCTGAGTCATTGACTTAGACTCCTAAACTTCTCAAGTTGGCATAGAGTAGCAGTCAGTACCCATGCTATCTCAAAATCCTCAGTTAGCTAAGGGGCTGGGATGTAGCACAGTGTAAAAGGCCTTGGGTCAATTGCCAGTACTGAAGAAAAAATGCTTGGAGCTGGTCAGTGAGTGGCCCAACCAGGGGGCGTCTGGTGGACATCAGGCGTTGTCCCCTCAGCCAGGCCAGGCTCCCACATTCAAGGCTTTCATGATTTGCTGTGTGACCTTGGTGGACTTGGTTGAGTTCTCTGAACTGTAACACACAGTTATAACTCCTAGAGCAGCGATGACAAACCTTCTAGGGCTTTCAATGACACAAACAGCCTGCAGTGGCACATTTGCCCTAGGTTCTCTGCCACTGTCCTATAGAATCATGACCCAGGGTGTACTGTTATGAAAGGCAGTGCGCTAGACATTCACATCTATTACTCAACATTCATGCAACTTATAACTTGTGCCCCTTCTACAGCTGGAAAGAGCTGGTGTCAGAATTTGAAGCCAGGACCCCTTGCTTCTATACCTTCTTTTAATTCTGGCTTAATCCAGGGCCTCTAATCCTGAGGTCAGCACCAGAGGAGCGTTAAGAAGCTGCACACCACCACTATCACCCTAGCTTGAAGCTCTGGTCTTAATATGTTGCCAAGGGTGGCAGCATTTTTCAGCCAGCTTGAGGACCACAGAGAAGAATAATGAGGCACTCACAGGCAATGGAGTGTGAAGGAAGCCCCATGCCACATCCTAGGAGGATCATTAGTTTGGACCATATGAAGTTATTGATGTTCATCCTTTTTTCATATGCAACAAATGAATGAATGTATGAATCAAGCTAACCCATCCACCACGCAGTACCCAGGACCTGGAGTGGGAACCAGGGAGACAAGGGTGTCAGTAGCCTTCAGTGACGAAGATGAAGCCATCAAGAGAGATAATATGTTTTAAAGTCAAAGCTGAGGTAAACATTCTGTGATGAGCAAACTGTCAACATTTTGAATAAAGGTAGCAGCCCCTGGTATGCATGGCTCTGCTGGCTGGCTCAGCCTCTCCTGGCCATCTCATCAGCTCTGGGTTTTGGGGACCCCATAGAGGGAATGCTGAGAGTGGCCCCACATGCCGAAAGGTGGGTGTGAGGATCAAAGGTTGGAAGCATATTTGTACATGAAAAGGCTCTGTGCAAAAGCAGATCTCACATCAAGCCCACTCACAAGGTGAAATTCCTGTGTTGTCAAAGACGCCTCTAAAAATCCCTTAAGTCATTCATCAAGCACAAAATATGCAATTTAGGAAATATGGTACAGTCTCTTCCTAAGTTCTACTCAGACACTTTTATCTCCAGGAACATAGATCTGGCTGTTTCTTTCCCAGGCAAAGTGGCTAATCTGCATTTGGGGATCAGGCTGTCCAAGAACGTCAGGGTTGGTTTTATTTTGCTTCCAGAGTATATATAATAGGATGGAGTATTTCAGTGTGTGTTTGGAGAGGCCCTGGTGTAGTCACACCCAGTTCTGATGTTCTCTGGCTCATGGTGCTTTATCACACAGGACGAATGGGGACCCGGGGGCCCAGGGAATTGTGATTTCTCTTGGAAGCCTGCAGAGCTTGATTTTCTACCAACTGGAGGGCCTCAAATTAGTTCAGTCAGTAGTCAAGAAAAACCCTTGAGAAATCTTATTTTGGTTTAAACCTGGGGCAACCATGCCAATGTGTCATAGAAGAGTCACTCATATCATCCTTAGGGCCTGAAAAAGCCAAACTCACAGTGAGTAGGCACACCAAGCCTCCCTGACTGCTCCTGGGTCCCTGCCACCCCTTCCCCACTATTTGACCATTTGTTCTGTCATCTTCTGAGCCACCTCATTCCAGAGATGGTGGGAAGAGAAAGTTGGGGTGAAGAACATGTATAAGAAACAAACTTTAGATATTTCTGTTTACTGACCTTATTTTTCCTGTCAGTATGAGTGAATGACAATGGTGATTATACAGTGGCCCAGGTCTAAATTAACTCCTGGTAATTTAAGGATGAGGATATGGCGTCAGCGAGATACCTCAGTGAAATCAAGTGCCTGCTTGGGCAAATACAGGACCATGGTTTGATCCCCAGCCACGTCAGTCCGACCCCTAGGGCAGGCTGAACCAACTAGAGTCTAGGCGAAGTGGTGCAGGCCTGTAATCCCAGCACTGAGGAGGCTGAAAGCAGGAGGATCACTATGAGTGTGAGCTGCATAGTGAGACCCTGTAACAATAAGAAAGAAAAGAAAGAAAGGAAGGGAGGGAGGGAGGGAGGGAAGGAGGGTGGAAGGAAGGAAGAAGTGACTCCAAAAATCTTTAAAAAAAAGCAGAAGGACAAGGATAGGAGTTGCAGATGGGGCTCCACGGCAGATCGTTTGCCTAGCATATGTGAGGTTCTGGATTCTACCCCCTGCACCACAATAAAATGAGGGAGGGTACAAAGAAGTAATCTTATGATTATTATTTTTATTAACTACTTTTTCCCCTTTTTATATATTTAGTACAGAGTCTACAGGGTCTCACTACACAGATTAGACTCATAGTGATCCTCCTATTTTCAGCCTCTCAAGTGCTGGGATTACAGGTGTGAGCCACCATGCTCAGTCTCAATTTCTCTCTCAGCGTGCCCCAGGTCCCTGCACCTGCCTAAGCAGGTGCTTTAGTCTGCTGAGCTATCTGTCAGGCCCTTGATTAATTACTTTTTAAAATAAAAGATCAACCACACAAATGACTATCAACAGGCGACTATGTTATGGTATGTCCAGGTAGTGCAATACTAATAAGCCAGAGCAACAAGAGCCTCAAAATTAATGAATCTCAAAATTCTTTCTGTTGAGCAAAAGAAGCAAGGCACGGACCCCTGCATACATCATTCTGGAACAAGCTGAACTCACCTACAGTGTGGAAAACCATGCCATCAAGACTGGGTGTCCAGGAAGGGGGAACTGACTGCTTGCAGAGCGCTGCAAACTCCTGGGTGATGGGAAGGCTCTGTGTCTTGATTCAGGTGTTTCTTACAAAACTCTTTGAGCTCTACAGTCATACTTTGTGTTGTGCCACAAGTAAATTATGCCTCAGCAAAGTTAATTAAAACAGAAATTAAAATAAAGAGACAGAAAGAATCCTTGTTAGACCTTGTTTGTGATTGGGAATTGAGCACACATAGGGGTTGCTGTGCTCCGAATGCAAGGAAGGAAAGGGAAGCACTGTGGCTGCCCTGAGACTCATGTTGGCCCAGTGCTCCTGCCTGGGCCCACGCGGGCGAAGGTGGGGGAGGCAGCTTCTCTCTGCTCTGACTTCAGGGACACCGGTTCTCCTGGTGCCAGCTGGAAGCCGTGTTCCAAGGCTCTTCTGATGCTTTCACTGAGGGACCAAACCTTTTGTTCCACCAAGTAGCAAGGAGATGTGAAGGGGCATTGCCAAGTGGGTGAGGAAATAGAGACTAACGCTGCTGTGTGCGTGAATGGTATTCTTCCTTTCTCAGAGCAGTTACACAGGAGGGGAGAAGAGGTGGATGCTGGCTGCATCCAAGCCCTGGAGGTCTCTGGACAAGATGATGCTAAATATACACGGAAACAAGTAAGAACCACTGTTAATGACTTTGTGGCTTTTAACAGTTGTACTGACTCTCATAGATCTAGAACAGTTTTGCTAGAGCAATTCAGGAATGGGAGCAAACAAAATAGAATAGGGAAGTCAAGAAATCAGAACTACTTGGGGCTGGGTCTTGTACTGCTGTAAACAGCAGATGTTTACAGCATGTCCCAAGCTCTGTGCATCTGAGAAAACCCCTTAGCCTTTCTCTGAACTTGTCCCACATCCTTACTTAGTCACATGTTTCCAGGGTCACACTCCACCTTATCATGTTTAGTAACAGTAAGCCTGTGCCAGTGGTCTGTGCCATCTGCTCTTTGGCTCTGCCTCCTGTCTTTCCAGCTCTTGTTTTTAGTACACTGACTCCAATAATCCTCTGATGCTAGGATCTTTGATTTATTATTTGGGTCAGTCACTATGATTAACCTCTAATCAACAAAACCCAAAACCTTAGTTAGATCCAATCCTGGTAATGGGGGTAACTAGAAAAAAATGTAATCTGACTGGTGATCTTTAGATTATCTGACCTGAACTACAAATCAACCTCAATCTTGTCTGGAAATGGTACTACAGTTATTTATTCAACTCACTCTCCAAAACAACTCTTTCAGTCCTGTCTTCATTTCATTTCCTGTCTGCATTCTCAGCTGCTGACCTTGACTTCTTCTTTACTGATAAAATTCAATCAACTGAACACTAAATTCACTATACTTCTTACCACCAAAAGCATCTGTGCTGAAAATTCCACTTGCCTTCCAAAGACACAGAGGAACTTTCCCAGCTCTGATCCGCAGCCCATCCCCAATGTATGCACCAAAACCCACCCCTCTCACCAACCCAAGAGTGTTTTTCAGGCAGCAGTTCTTTTCCTTTCCTCTGTGACACTGATTTTACTGATTCTGCTGGGCCATGTTCTACTGCTGAATATATTATGTGATTATTTCCTACTGTGTCTACTGTTGACCCCTTACAACCTACCACTCAATTTTTGCTTTCCTTTTTAGGTATCTATGCCCAATGTCTCCAGTTCCTCTCTTCCTAAGCACCTGTAGATCAACTCCAGTGGAGCTTTCATTGCCACCACCCAACAAAAACTACCCTGTTAATACCACCAGTGATTGTTGCATGTAACCTTCTGTGATTAAAATTTTAGTCCTGTTTAACTTATCAGAAATGCTTGGTAACTCTCTTCTCCTTGGAACACTCTCCTCAACTGACTCCTTTCTTTTCCTGACTTCTTAATGTCAGAGGCTCTGACTACTGAACGTTTTCCATTCATACTCTAATCTGATTTAAATTTCACCTGTGCCATGACTCATAAATTCATATTTCTAGATTATATTTTTCCCTGAACTTCAGACTTACCTTTCTTCACACATATTCAATTGATATTTCCACCTCCCTGTATCAAAACTTCACATTTCTTCCTTAATCCTGGAGGGCAATTTCATTCTTTCAGTCAAGATCCTGGAAGCCAGACTTGAACCTCTTTATCTCTCTCTTTCTCTTTCTCTCTCAGCATTTACTCCTTTAGAAAATCTACTGGCTTTACTCAAAAAATATATTCAGAATTTGAAACTTCGCAGTGCCACTTTGGTGCAAGTCAACATAGTCTTGTGCCTGGATAGTTTCAATAGCTTTCTAATTGGTCTTTGTATATATGTACTTGACACTAGATAGTCTTGTTTGATACAGTTCCCAGGAGTGCTATCAGACATATCAGATATCTGTTCCTCCACCTAAGCAATAATTATACTATCAGAAATAGACTGAAGGGAGCCAGGTGCTGTGACACACACTTGTAATTCTAGCTTTTCTGGAAGTCAAGAAAGGAAGATCACAAGTTTAAGGTGAGCTTTGACAACTTAGAGGGTGTCTATCTCAGACTAAAGCAAAAAACCTGAGGATGTAGCTCAGTGGTAGAGTGCTAGCCTGTCATGTGTGAGTGCGTAGGTTAAATCCCCAGTATGACAGAGAGAGAGAGAGAGAGAGAGAGAGAGAGAGAGAGAGAGAGAGAGAGAGAGAGAGAGAGAAAGAGAGAGAGAGAATAAGAGAGGGGAAGGGAGGGAGGGAGGGAGAGAAGAGAAAAGACAGAAAAGCTGAGAGGAGAACAGAAGAGACAAGACAAGAATAGGGAGGAAGAGCTGGAGAGTCTGAAGTGATTATTACATAACTCTGGAATTTATTATTCAAATATTACACTTGTATGTTTTAAGAACATCTTGGTTGGTAAGCTGTGGCCAATGTTTTGTAAATTTTAGCCATCAGCATCATGATAGCTACCTGTTTCCAACCTCCCAGACCTGTGACAAGTAGCTGTTGGGACAGCATGCAACATTTCCCACATGGCTTGAAGTAAGAATAGACAATTAATATTTGTCCTCTACATTTTACAGTTCCCTGTGTTGTAGTTATAAATTTTTGCTTCTTTTACTGAGAGGTACACATGGATTTTGGATGCCAATTTTTCAATCCTCATTAGCTGAGTAACTTTCAGAAGGCTTAATGGAGCTGCACTTGTTGGTTTGAACATTCAAACATGCATGGGGAAGGGGGAGATAGGTCAGTGGTCTGAAGCACCTGTTTAGGCAAGTGGTTTGATTCCTGGTACCACATGCTGCACCAGCCCCGCTCACAGGATGGGCTGAGCCATGCTGGGCTTTAGAAAGCTAAGGCATCTGAACAAGAAAAGAGGAAGCCTTCATGGGAAAGTGGAGGAAACCAGAGGCTATACTCATAGGTGAAATAAACCAGACCCACATGAGAAAATATCGTATTGTCTCCCTAGTGTAAGAACTCAAAAGAAGACATAAAACCTGAAAGGTATAATAGATAGAGTAAAACAGAAGAAATGTGACTGAGAGGAGAAAAAAGAGAAAAGATAAGAAAGGTAGTGGAAAACATACAAGTATACAGACAAGATGGCTGAGATGATTGTACTAAAAATCTCCATCAGCCTTTTGAAAATAGCAGTTAATGTGTAGAATTTTCACCTTGACCAACTGTATTCTGATAACTCTGACCTAAGTAGCTACATCAGGGACGGCAATGTGTAATTGAAAAACCATGACTGAACACCTGACATCTTGGTCTTGTACATGTGTATCATTTCTAATGTCATATCAATTATTACTATACTCTCCTTAAAACAAACTCTAAAACAAGGTTTAAAAAAAGACGAACAAAACTTTAAGGTTCCTTGAAAGCAAGTGGTAATATCTAACCATATGTCCAGTCTTACAGAATGATATCTGCTAATCTGAGCAACAGATTTGATGATAAAATAAATAATACATCAGCCATGGTTTATCAGCCATTCTTGGTCTGAAGATCTGTAACGTATTTACTGTTGTATGTGGCCCTATTTCTTTATTTCTGCTTTTTGTTCTTGCTTTGCTTTTGTTTTTCAAAATAAAATAAAATTGTAGAAAATTTTTGAAAAGGAAAGAAGTAGGCTTAAAGAATAGCTAAAAAAAAACTTGAAATTTCATCTTAGGCTGATTCTAAGCATAGAAACATACTCCAACATTTAAAAAGAAAAAAAAAAAAAAAAAAAAACCTATCCAACATTTGTTGTTGGTTGAATTCCTTAGGATAGACATTCTTTTTGGAGTGAGATGGTATCTCAGTGTTGTTTTTATTTGCATTTCACAGATGGCTAGCAATGTGGAGCATTTTTTCATATATTTATTTGCTTCTTTAATTTCATCCTCTGAGAAGTGTGTATTCATCTCAGATGCTCCTTTCTGAATTGGGTCTTTAAATTTGAGGGCCCTGTTATATCTTACTTCTCTATATATTCTAGACAGCAGATCTTTGTCTGATTGCTTATTAGTTAGGATATTTCCAAAATTGGTGGGTTGTCTCTTCACTCTGTTGACAATTTCTTTTGACATGCAGAAGCCACTCAAGAAGAGTTGATTGCAGTTGTTGATTCTTGCAAGTGCTTCCTGTGCGAATACATGTTTGCTCGTGAACTCTTTACCTATCCCTATGTCTTCAAGAGTTCCTTCCACATTCTCTTCAAGGAGATTGAGTGTTTCTGTTTTAATGTTTAGATCTTTAATCCATTTTGACTTTAACTTAGTGCTTGGTGATAGAGCTGGGTCAAGTTTTAGCTTTCAGCATGTAAAAGCCAAGTTTTTCAGCACCATTTGTTAAAGAGGTTATCTTTCTTCCAGTGAGTATGTTTGGCCCCTTTGTTGAAGAGGTTGTGGGGAAAAGGAACACTTCTCCACTGCTGGTGGGACTGTAGACTGGTACAACCATTGTGGATGTCAGTGTGGAGACTCCTCAAAAGAGTAGGACTAGAAATCCCATTCAAGCCAGCTATCCCCCTACTGGGAATTTTCCCAGAGGAACTGAAAACTTTATATCATAGTGACATATGTGTACCTACATTTATAGCAGCACAATTTGTGGTAAGAAAATCTTGGAAACAACCAAGATGTCCGTCACACGAGGAATGGTTGAAAAAGATGTGGTATTTCTATATAATGGAGTATTACTCAGCTATTAAGAATGATAAGCTTGAAGCATTTATACTGAAGTGGATGCCACTTGAACATATACTCATAGGTGAAATAAACCAGACACACATGTGTAAATATCATATAGTCTCCCTAGTATAAGAAGTGAAAAGAAGATATACAAATAGAAATGTATAATAACTAAAAACAGCTGAGTCAGATAATAAGGCAAAGTGAATGGCATATGCTGCAGGGTACTAAGCAGCTTTTCTTCTGGATGGTTAACAATCTAAGTTCACAGATCAAAATTGGAGAAATAGAAGAGCCACAAGGCCAGTCAACATTTTGGCCCTAGCCTTTCAAGGTCAGCGAAGACTCAGGATATGGGTGAACCTGTACTGCAAATCATGAAACTCAGTTGAGCTCCAAATATTCTGAACAAGGAGATTATAGAGACACAGAGAAAAGAGATCAAAGTTCTATAGTGTGCCTGGGGAGAGTCACATGGAGAGAAAACTGTCTCTCAGGCTCTCACAGAGAGCAAACTGGTCAAGCATTGGCCGTGACTCATCCACATGGATGACACAGACAAAGGATCTACAGAATAAGGTACAGGATTACAAGATAAACCCTGAGGGGACATCACTGACCTCATCAGAAACAAAAAAAAAAATACATGTGTTGATATATAGTTCTTGCTCTATCTAGGTCTTAACCATTCAGCAGAAAAGTATAAAAATGAGGTATACAATGCGAGGACATAATAATAAGTTGAGCTGTAAATGGCTATGGTCGACAACTACTTCAGATAACTCACTATTGTTGTAGAATGCTGAACTGTGTTGGACTGTGTCATCGAGTTCAGGCACCTAAATTGGTTGAATGACATTGAAGTGCCCATCTTTGACAGGTGTAGACAAAGTAAGGGGTATAGAAAGGAAGAATCATGATGTGTGTGTGTAGACAGTACAGTTGGGATAGATATGCTGTGCTTCTACATAATTCTATGAAAGGCAAGATTTGCACTAATGGTGGTTGGACAGGATATTAATTCGGCTTCTAGTACTATGTGGACAATCACTAGGAAAATAACAAGGTAGAAAGTATTAATTATTGAATTGTTGATAGAACTGAGGTACAAAAAATAAGATATATAAACAGCTACACTCTCTTAATTTACTGATAAGAGACACATGCTATAATAATGTCTGTAAGTATAATATCATGTATGCACCTTGTACGATACCAAAACATTATGAAAACAGTTTGCAATGTATTAATTTATCGAATCTGTCCTGTTAAGGTGCCTTAAAACTGTTTCATTGATATTTGTACTTCAATAAAATAAAAAAATAAAAAAAAACCCCACAAATCTTAAGGGTGGGAGAGAATGCTATTTCCAGTTGCATTATAAGATTCAAATGTCAACCTCTGAACTACAAAAGGCACACAACAAACAGGAAAGTGTAATTCGTCTAAAGGGACCAAAACGGACAGAAAATGTTCTTGAAGAAGCTCAAATATTAGACTTAAAGAGACAAAGAATTTAAAACTACTGATACTGTCTCCTTGAGAGACTATCATTAATAGTTGTCTAATTCAGCTGCCTACGCTTTCAGACTTAAAACTTTAGATCAAGATTTGAATGGGAAGGACTCAGGCTGGGGAGGAAGCTGCCCCAGCCTCTGCCCCAGCTCCCCGGCTGCAGTTGTTCAGTGTGATCCTGAGGCGATCTGCTCCCCACCCCCAGGAGGATCTCTGTCTTGGTGTCCCAGTCTTTCCCTCAGCAACTCTAGCCCTTAAAAGAGCAAACCAGCTTCAGAGGCAGAATCAGGAAGACTCTGAGTTTGTGCCCAGTGCGTTGGAGCAGGAGACACTCTGACTGGCCCTCTTATTCTCTAGGATGACCCAGAGCTGCTAAAGGTTATGTGACATGAAGGTCAGGAAACCCTAGGTGCTGACAGGAAGCCTGCTCCTGCTTCCGAGGACCTGCCTGGTGCTTGGTGGGTCCTCATGGACCCAGGGCTGGTGCAGCTTATGTCCACTCCATGCACACATGGCCATCAGAAATAATCACAGCTATCTGTTTTGGTCCCAAATGGTATAAAAATCAAAATAAAAAACTAGAAAAAAACATTGAAAAATGAGACAACAAACTTCCTATGAAAATGACCTGATCATAATAGAAACACGAGCACTGGAACCTCAATGGGGAACATGCACAGCGTTTTACTTTTTTTTTCTTTCCAGGCTGTGCCTGTCCAAAGATGACTGCAGACATAACAGCATAAATTATGCACAATTGTACCTGTGGAATCTATGAGCAATGAAAGGCCACTGTAACCAGAGTTGAGCACTTTTGTAGTTGGACTTCTGGGACATCAGATGATTCAGCTATGATCTTAGTTTTGCAAGCCAATACTAAGTCAAACAAGCTGAAAAAAAGAAAAAAAAAAGGAAGCTGCAGTTTCCCCTTCCACATGAGCAGGAAGTAAGAAGAAAGTATGAACGAAAATCAGCCCAACCTTCTTCCATAGACACTAACATTCAGAATTAGAATCATTTTGCAAAAAAATGGCCAGGTAACATTTTTTTAGTTTCTTTTTCTTTCTCTTTTCTTTGTTTCTTTCTTTCTTTGTTCCTTTCTTTGTTTCTTTCTTTCTTTTTTTTTTTTTTTTTTCATTTATGGTATTTGATACAGGGTCTCACTGTGCAGCTTGGACTCGTAGTGATCCTTCTGTTTTTCAGCCTCACCAGTGCTGGGATTACAGGCCTGTGCCACCACACCTGGACTGGGCAGGTAACATCTATAATAAGAAGCAAACAATAGAATAGTAGAAAATGAGTTGTTCTTGCAACCGAGGCCTTCTGTCCCACAATCCACTGCGCTCCTCCTTTCCAACTTGGGCCAGGCAGAATGGCTCCCATAAAGAAGGGTGGTGAGAAGTAGAAGGGCCGTTCTGCCATCAGCGAGGTGATGAATTGAGAATACACAATCAACATTCACAAGCACATCTTCGGAGTGGGCTTCCAGAAGCGCCCCCTCGGGAGCTTGAGGAGATCCTGAAGTTTGCCATGAAGGAGATGGGGACTCCAGACGTAAAAATTGATACCAGGCTCAACAAAGCTGCCTGGGACAAAGGAACAAGGAATGTTCCATATTGTATACCAGTATGGTTGTCCGGAAAATAGAACGAGGATGAAGATTCACCAAACTGTACACCTTGGTAACCTACGTCCCTGTTACCGTGTTCAAAAATCTCCAGACAGTGAATGTGCATGAGAACTAACTTCGAAATAAAGTTACAAAACTGTCAAAAAAAATAGTTGAAAATAGATGCAGACTGCAATAAAGACTATTTTCAGTAGCTAGTAAATAATAATAATAATAGTAATGAAAGAATATGACATAACAAAAAGTCATTAAGAGTTCCTAGGCAGCGAGACTAAACCACAGATTTTCAAACTAAATCCCACAACCAGGGCCCTTCTGACTGTTCCTGGGGCTGACACTGAGCCAGTGTCACACACTCTGCTGTCCCCTGTGCACGTGTGACTCTTCCATGATTGTGGTAATCAGCATGTTCATCAAACATTATAAAACCTATACCACTTCCACTTATCAGCCATTCATTCTTTTTCTAAGTCTCTAGAATCTGTAGCACTATTTTCTGTGTGGAAATAACTTCTCACCAGGGTGACACAGTGTGGAGTTTTTGTACCTGTTGGTGTACTGCTAATACTCATGTAATCACATGGGTACTGATGCCTTCCTTGTTATGAGTAAATAACATTCCACCTGGTGGACACAATTCATGTGAATTGGCCCTCACAAACTGAGAGAATTTTGTATGATTTCTTCACCTTTTCTACCTTAAAGAATTAGTATCTATGAATATCAGTTTGTAAGGATTTATACAAATGGACAATTTCACTTTTTATTGGTATGACTCCACTGATAGAAATCACATGAGAAATGTAATTTGTTAATATTAGAAGCTGTAAAAATTTTCTCAATGTAACTTTGGAATCCCACAATTTCATCATCAGGATAAGAGGGCTCCAACTTCCACACAAGCTCATCTGTGACGGCTGTTTCATGTAATTTTTAATTCTATCCATATAGCATGGCACAAAATTTATAAAACTGAAATTATTTTGCTAAGCAGATGAACTACCAGCAGTAAACTTTCTTTGATAAGACATGTGAAAAATTTCTAGAGTTGGAAAATCATTAGCAATAGAAATAGAATTGTTACTTTCTTGACTGGCATAAGAAGAGGGCAGAGGAAGCCTGGAAAGGGGGGTTCTCTACTGTGTTTAGGCTCATTTTATCTTTGGCCACTTAAGAAAACTAAGCACTCTCTGTACCTAAAGAATTCATGTTTTGTTCACAGCTACATAAATGTTGGAACTTACCATTAAATTAATATACTTCCTTGAGGCATGTTCCAGCAGACTATGGACTGAAATATCTGAAAGATTTAAGCTGAAATAAGTCTTTTCCTTTCTTTCTTTTTTTTTCTTTGTGTTTTAGTACAGGATCTACAGGGTCTCACTGGGTAGATTGGACTCCTCCCAAGTGCTGAGATTACTGGCGCACACATTACCACACCCAGTCTCAATCATGTCTCAGTGGGCCTCAGGGACTGGCCGGAACAGCAGGGTGCTGACTGAACCCCAGTGCTGAGCTATCTGGCCCACACTTCTTTTTTTTTTTTTTTTTTTTTTTTTTT
>PVKA01021009.1:23495-39479 GCA_004027165.1 Ctenomys sociabilis | reverse complement strand
CATTGAAGATTTCTATGAAACAGTACCAATCTTATGTCAGGTTATATACGTATTTTTTTTCATGTGTGTGTATGTGTGTGTGTGTGCGTGTGTATGTGTACATAAAGGACAGAGAAGAAGTAATATAAAGTCAACAGAAAATGGAAATATACTTTTTAAAGTTTCTAATACTAGGAGAAGATATACAATGTCTTTTACATAAATTGTAATTCAAAAATATAGTATAAATCTTAAAACAAAAATTAAGATTAAGCATTATTCAGAAAATTAAATACTAATTAATTAAAAATTCAATGTTTCAAAACAATTGAACTCAAAAAGTTTTTATGGTAGTAAAGAAATACTAAGAATAAAACATAAGATAAATACTGGAATGACAAATAAATGACCATCACTCTGATAGTTTGGGGATAGGATATTGCACAAAGTTCCAGTGTGTTGTGGACATGGAGAATAACTATGCCATTTACTGGTGGCCAGGTGTCACTTGTGGGACTGAGCTACAGCTATTTCCTTGAAATCCACCCTGTAAACCGTATGGAATCTTGACCCATAGGGTGCAAGAGAAGTCCATTTGTAGAGTGTGCTGATGTAAATGTTTTGCTGCTGTATACAAAAGAATAACTGAAGATTGCTTTTGTGTACCTCTTATTCTCCTGTGTTTAACTGTTTTCCCTATTTGGTGGGTTCTTTGCATTCTTGTTCATGAGGTTGTGATCATTTTGCTTCCTCTCTAGAACATCATTTAGTATAGTCTGTGTAGACTTGGCTTTGTCATCATGAAATTCTTTAGTTGCTCTTTGTCATAGAAGTATTTCACTTCTCCATTGTACTTGAAAGAGAGTTTTACAGGGTATATCATTTTGGATTGGAATTTGTTTTTTGAAAGACTTGAAGTACTTTGTTCCATGCTGTTCTTGACTTCATGGTTTGTGAAGAGAATTCTGCTATTATTCTTATGGGTTTTCCTTTAAATGTGATGTTTCTTTTCTTTAGCAGCTTTTAGTATCCTGTTCCAGTGCCGAATTTCTGGGATGTTCATTATTATATGTTTGGGAGTGGTTTTAATTGGGCTGATATTATTTGGAGCTGTATATGCTTCATTTCCCTGAATGTCAGATTGTTGCCCCATATTTGGGAAGTTTTCTGCTATTCCTTCCACCCATATTCTTTTTATATCATTTGTATTGACTCCTTCCTATCGATGCCTGTTGTTCATCTTTGCATTGTCTTGCAGGTGTTGAATTATTTTTTCCTGCATCCTAGTTTTTAAGAGATCTTACTTTTTCTCTGGTTGCAATGGTGTCTTTAAGGTCAGAGAGTCTATTTTCACTTTCACTCAAACGGATTTGCCACCTTGTGATTGAGGTTTTAATTTCCTGTATATCACTTTGAATGCGTTTCATGCATTCTATTTCTTTCCTATATTGCTTATTCAGTGGTTCCATCATTTTTATATTCTGCTTTATTTTTTTATCAGTGTATTCTTTAGGAGCACTTAGTACTTCTTTGATTATAGTGATCACTACATTTTTTTACTTTAAATTATTTCTAATCTGATCTCTTCTATACCTTTCTGCAGTTGTTTCTTTACTTCCTACACTATTATTTCAGAGGTTTCAGATGTGTGATTTCCAATTTTCTCTGTGTTTTCTGCATTTGTAGTGGGTGGACTCGGGGCCTGAGAATGCTTTTTGTTCCTTCTCTTTCTCATTTTGTATACCACTGACTTTTGACCTTTGCTGTACAGCTTAGATAGAGTAATTACCTTAGCACCAGGTCCGGATATAGAAAGTTGAGACTCCTCCAGGTGGGTGTGGCTTGGATCTGGCTACTGTGCTCCCCTTGTTCCTGCTGTAGCCTTGCAGGTGAAAGCTTTGTTTCACACTGGCAAGATGTTCTGCTCCTGAGTCCGCTGAGTGGGTCTTACCTCTAGCCTGTTTGCAGGGAGTTCTGCTGAAGGGTTCCAATCAGGGCTTGCACTCTGGGAATATTCAGAATCTGGAGGCCTGGGCGGTCTCATTCACATGCTGGGCCTGCACTCTGGATCTGCAGGATCCAGTGGCACGGGCTGTCTCTGACCAAGACTTTTTAAAAAATGTAAATGGTATTTTGGGGTGTACCTGCACCAAAAACCAACTTCTCTAATATACACAAGGGACTGTGTTATTTTTTTTTTTTTTCTTTTGGTGGTACCAGGGATGAAATTCAGGACCTGCCAGGCAAGCACTGTGAGTTTAATTCTTTGTAATAAACAAGAAAATAAAAGTTTTCTCCAAAAGTTACTTCTAATTTTTTTTATGTCAGGGATTGAACACATGACCTTGCAAATGTTTGTGCTGCTGAGCTATATTCCCAGCCCTTTAGTTCTAATTTTAAATCTTACTTATTTTTCACACTAGTGGTACATGGTACAAAACTTCCTCATGAGGGTGGAGAACAGGAACAAGTCACTTCTCTGTCATAACCAAGGCACTATAGGTGACCAACCCGTGATTTACGGTGTTCTGTATTCAAGAGTGTACCTGAGGTCTTTAGTGTTTTATTTTGAATTTGACTATGTTACAAAAATTTCCCAAGTCATAGCCTTGATGTTTAATCTGCTTAATATACTATCTTTTCAATACATTTTATCTTCAATTACCTTTGAATGATGAAGATGTTGTCTCTTTGCAACCAAAGAAGCATCTGTAGACTCCTTTGTTCAATCTTTTTATAGTCCTCTGTAGAACAGGACATTCACCAGGTTGTTTCTTGGGTCTTTTTTTTTTTTTTTTTTTTTTTTTTTTTTTTTTTTTTTTTTTTTTTTTTTTTTTTTTTTTTTTTTTTTTTTTTTTTTTTTTTTTTTTTTTTTTTTTTTTTTTTTTTTTTTTTTTTTTTTTTTTTTTTTTTTGCTTTGTTTTGTTGTTGTTGTTCTTGTTGTTGTTTACCAGCTCAGCTCACTCTGAGGGCAGGGCTGGCTTGGCATATCATTCCAGGATCGAGACATGGTCCCCTGCGCCTGCCTAAGCTTGTCTAAGCAGGTACTTTAGACTGCTGAGCTATGTCACCACCCTATTTCTTATTTTGAATGCTATAGTCATCAGTTTTCCCTGAGCAACCAAATTTTGGTAATAGTGTTTTTAAAAGTGAAAAGTACTCTCCCCTTTGTTTTGTTTTGATTTTTCAATTATAAATAGCTATACCATTCTGTTTAGATTAATCACTAGCATAAGGAGACAGGATGGAAGTTTTCATTGAAAAGAGTCAAGCTAAGTAAATAAAACAAAAAACACCCACCATGTGAAATGTTGGAGGGAAAACTTTTCTATTTCTTCTTTTAATTTATGCTGATTATAGGAACTGCTCTACTTCTTTTAACCCGAGTCATCATCCGTGCCTTTCTACACTGTAGTTTTTCTTCCTCAGAGCACATTAAGTTCCAGGCCTCTATCTATCTTTTATTATCCTACATTTAGAAAGTATGCAGTTCCTACGTGGAGGCGATATGGTACACTAAAACTGTTTTCCTTATAAATGACCTCATGAGGTGCACTTGTATTTGAACGAGTAGGGTTTTTTTGTTGTTGTTGTTTGTTTGTTTGCCTTTAAGTACCAAAGATCCTTATTGTCAATTCTGAAATAGCAGATAATGTCACTGTGAGAGTAAAACTCTAGTCAAGTCTTTAGTTAGTTATCACATCCCACTCTCACTACCTGAGATAAGTTAATCAACCTGAAAGGTACAGAAGTGAAAGCAAAAAGGGAACATTTTTACAGGCAGGTGACGCCAGTTACCTTAAAGATTAATTTCAAATTTACATAGTCACAGAACAGTTCAGTTCCAGTGAACATCAAAAATCAATTCAGAAACACTGTCAGGCAAGCATGCAAAATTCATAATATTTAAAAAATGCAAGTCCCAGTTGCCCACATACACTCTTCAGGTAAAAGTGAATTTGAAGGTTCTCAAGCAAGAGAAATGGAAAGAGACACTTAAAGATCACCAAGGTTGATTCCCTGTGTTTTTTCTTTTTTTTTTTTTTTTAATTCTCTTAAGGCATTTATTTATTAACACGTTCTCTGCCAAGATTTCACATTAGGTTAAAATTCAATTCAGTCTTTACATTTCCCTACTGAGGTTGGCATCTCAGTGCATTACAGAAAAACACCTTTTCCAGCAATCGGTGTGACCAGCATCTGAATAGTAAGCCCCGGTCAGCCTCTCTGTTCCCCAGATGAACCACCTAGATGTTAATACTGCTCTACTACAAGGTAAAAGCTCCTAACTCAAATTTATTGGAAAAGGAGTGAAACTTCTGTAAAGTGCACTTTTAAAAAGAGGTGCTTTTTGCATTTGAAAAGAAACCAGTGAATCCTCTAAGAATAATAAAAGGGAGTATTTTACAGTTAAGCACATGATTTGGAGAGAAGAATTCCAATGTTGCTCTGCTGGTCAATGATGGTATACTCTTCTTGTTCCTCCTGTGGGCCCCCTTCATCAGGTATCACAAAGCCTTCATCTGTGGCATAGAGAATGTCTACAATCCTCTGCCATACAGGGTCATTTTCCCCCTCATTCTCCTGGCAAATCAACTCAATGTTCCTTAGCTTTCCAAAGTAGAACTCTCTTTCTTTCTCCAAGTCTTCAACAGTAAGTTTCAATACATTGACCTGCCCCATCAGCTCAGCTGCCTCGTCATCCCCATTGCCCACACCAGGATTCTTCCACACCGCACCTGGGCCAGCCTTAGGAGTTGAAGTAGTTCTCTGGGTTGAAATGGGTCTCTGTGGAGCTGCACTGCTCGAGCGGACGGGTTTCTTCAGAGCTGGAGCAACAAGAGGAGCCACTGCAGTCTCCTGACCTTGTCTGGCAGCTACAGGGTCGTACTCTTTTCCATCGTAGTTTGCATCAAAAAATTTCTAGAACCACTGAACAAATTCAAAATTGTCCTGAAACTCCTTTTATTAATTTATCCACAGGAATTATTTTATCAACACCCATCCTTTTAAAATCTGCTTGTAGTATTTTGAAGTTCTGGATATATTCATGTTCTAGCTTAGCTTGGAATTTCACTTTCTTCAAGGCAATGGAGCCAGGGAAGAGCATGTCGATAAACTGACAATAGGCAGCCCCTGAGCACAACTGTTCAATCTTCGTCAGATTCAACTGCAGAGTCTCATTGATCCAGGCCAGCATGTCATGTCGACTTAGATTATCACTGGTAACTGACGTCATCGTTCACTGCCATCTTTGGCTCTCAGGGGAACCGCGTCTACAGCCCGCGCCTGGCTCCAGTTCCGTCTGGCCCCAGTTCCGTCTTCGTCTCGATTCCCTGGCTTTATAAATGAGAGCGAGCAGACCCCAATGGGTGAAGCTCACAGGTGAAATCAGGTACACGGATCTAATTCCTGGTAATAATTGTAGTTACATATACTTAAAATACAAGAAGATAAATATCCATAAACATTAACTACACTGATTTAAATAAAATTGCTCAAAACAGACAAAGAGGAAAGAAGTGGAGCCATTAGTACAGCACAGCAGCACACCACACATGCCTCATTTTAACACTTTTCAAAAATACAATCAAACCTCCATGCAACTTTAATTTATAAGAAAATGTGCTAGCTTTAAAAATGTACACTCACTGCTTTCCTATACCTTTTCACCATTTTCCTTCTTTGTGGTGCTGGGACGAGATCTAAGGCCTTGTGCATGCTACACAGGTACTCTTATACTCAGCTGCAATCCCAGCCCTTTTGCCTGTTCTTTAAAACTAAGCATTGGGGTTTTTTTTGTTGTTATTATTGGGTTTTTTGTTTGTTTGTTTTTGTTTGTTTGTTTGGTCTTTTTGAGACAGTGTCTCACTATGCAGTTCAGGCTGGTCTTCAGCTCACTTTGTAGCTCAGACTGGTCTCAACAGTCCTCAACAGTCCTCAACTGTAGCTCAACAGTCCTCCTGCCTCAGCCTCTCAAGTGCTGGGATTACAGGCCTGCACCATCATGCCCAGCTAAGCATTGGATTTTTTAATGGTATATGTACATTTTAACTACAAGGCTAAGGAATAAACAGAATTCATATTTTGGTAACATAGTGTTTTTATAAAATGAAAAGCTCTCTATTCACTTTTTTGGTTTTATTTTTTATTTTTAATTTGGTTTGAAAGAGTAAAACAAAAATGACAGCAAAAACAAAGGAACAGTAACAATATGGTACAGATGTTCAAAGCAAGAATAGCAAAATCACAGTAGCTGTTATGTTACATAATTTTATCTTCAAATCTATTGCTCAGATTAACAGATATAGGTATGCAATGTTGGACAAATACTTGAATAGTTTTTTCTCTTAGATAAATTGTAATTCAAAGACATAGTATAAATCTTAAAACAAAAATTAAGATTAAGCATTATTCAGAAAAATACTAATTAATTAAAAATTAAATGTTTCAAAACAATTAAGAAAAAGCTTTCATGGTAGTAAAGACATACTAAAAATAAAACATAAGATAAATACTGGAATGGCAAATAAATGACCATCACTTGTGACAGTTTGTAGATAGGATATCGCATAAAGTTCCAGTGTGTTGTGAACATGGATTATGACCATGACACTAACTGATGGCCAGGTGTCACTTGTGAGACTGAGCTACAGCTATTTCCTTGAAATCCACCCTATAGACCATATATAATCTTGACCTGTAGGCTACAAGAGAAGTTCATTTGTAGAGTGTGCTGATGGAAATATTTTGCTGCTATACGCAAACGAATAACTGAAAGATTACTATTGTATGCCTCTTATTCTCCTATGTTTACCCTGTTTGGTGGGTTCTTTCCATTCTCAGTATGGGATTATGATCATTTTGCTCCCTCTGTAGAACATGATTTAGTAGTCTATGTAGGCTTGGCTTTGTCATCATAAAATCCTTAAGTAGTTCTTTGTCGTGGAAGTATTTTACTTCTCCATTATACTTGAAAGAGTTTTGCAGGGTGTATCAATCTGGGTTGGAATTTGATTTCTTGCAAGACCTGTAGTACTTTTCTCCATGCTCTTCTTGACTTGATGGTTTGTGAATAGAAATCTGCCATTATTCTGATGGGTTTTTCCTTTAAATATCATCTATTTCTTTTCTTTAGTGGCCTTTAGTGTACTGTTCCTGTGCTGAATTTCTGGGATGTTCATTATTATATGTCTGGGAATGGTTTTAATTGGGTTGATGTTATTTGGAGTTGTATATGCTTCATTTCCCTGAATGTCAGATTATTGCCCCATATTTGGGAAGTTTTCTGCTATTCCTTCTGCCCATATTCTTTTTATATCATTTGTATTGACTCCTTCCTTCTCATTGATGCCTATTAGTCTCACATTATTCATCTTTGCATCGTCTTGCAGGTGTTGCATTATTTTTTCCTGCATCCTAGTTATTTTTAAGAGATCTTTTTCTTTCTCACTAGCTGCAATGGTGTCTTTAATGTCAGGAAGTCTATTTTCACTTTCACTCAAACAGACTTGCCAGGTTGTGATTGAGGTTTTAATTTCCTGTGTATTGCTTTCAATGTGTTTCATATATTCTATGTCTTTCCTACATTGCTTATTCAGAAGTTCCATCATTTTTACATTCTGCTTTTTTTTATCAGCATATTCTTTAGAAGCAGTACTTCTTTGATTATAGTTATCACTACATTTTCTACTTCAGAAATTATTTTTGATTTGATCTCTTCTATACCTTTCTACAGTTGTTTCTTTACTTCCAACGCTATTATTTCAGAGATTTCAGGTGTGTGATTTCCAATTTCCTCCATATGCCTTCTATCATTCCTAAGTTTATATAATCATTTTTGAGGCAAAAGTAGAAACTTTTTAATTGGTTTTTAAAATTGCATGGAAAAACTGCTCAGTTCCCCTTAATATCTGTCTCTGAAACAAACTTGCTTTCTCAAATATTCTGTTCTTAAAAAAGAATAATAAAATAAAATTGCATGAAAACATGTTCTAATTGGACTAGGAAGTGTATGGTCAAGGGCTGAAAGGATTGCAGCATATTTCTTGGGACTTTCACTCTGATCCAACCATTTATGTTTGTTTTTTTTATTTTGAATTTTCATACTGAGTCTTTCTGTGTCACTCAGGCTGAGTTTGAC
Source organism: Ctenomys sociabilis (assembly GCA_004027165.1). NCBI lineage: Eukaryota > Metazoa > Chordata > Mammalia > Rodentia > Ctenomyidae > Ctenomys > Ctenomys sociabilis. Next base: position 31,357 of record PVKA01021009.1, on the reverse strand, counting down.
AGTCTTATCATCTTAGCTTCCTAGAGTGGCATTTTCACAGATATGGTTCACCAAGAATAACAATATAACGGGATCACAGTGATTGTTTAAACTAAATATCATCAGTTTTTCATTTTAATGTCAAGAATGTTGAAAATGTTTTCCATTGAGAATGTATATCAGTCATTCTGAAAGATTTTGGAAACTTCTTGTACTAGATAAGTGTCTATGAATTTGCAGTTGGTTCTGTGTACACTACAATTATTTAGTATGTTCTCTAGATTCTTGAGAGAGGCTAAGACTATTGTAATTACTGTTGTAATTTTCTGTATAATAAGAATACCCTTTTCTCTCATAAGCCACTTTGAGATGATATATTCATTTTTACTGATGGTGTGACTTCATGTACAACAACTTTAGAACTTCAGAATGATGACTTATAATGAAAAACATCCCTTGTCTTGGACAGCAGTCTTCATTGGAGGTAGTGCACTAGAACTGTGCGCTGATTTTGTCAACATTTTGACCATTTATAATGTATGTTGATTTTGGGCACACAATTTTTTGTTGTATGATTGGTTAGTGTTCAGCAAACGATACACCTTTGAGCTTAAAAACAAAATTGGTAAAAGCTGAGAGAGAGAGAGAGAGAGAGAGAGAGAGAGAGAGAGAGAGAGAAAGAAAGAAAGAAAGAAAGAGAAAGATCAAACTGATTTTTGGTGAATGCTTTGCTCCTTGTGGAGACTTGTGGACAAGAGAGTGATTTCACTTGCTAATAATGAGCGTGGTATGAAAAGCCCCAGATTGAAATTTCGTGACTTCTCATAGTTCTCTGTGTGATTGTGCTATGCTTGGCTGCATAGGCTCCATAAGTTTGTATAATGCTTGGAATATATTTAACTTTCTCAGTGTGTATCCCCTAGTAAATGCTGGTGAAGTGCAATTCTTATTTAACCAGCTTCCTTTGAAGGAAGTTTCTTGTTGACTATAAAAGTTTCCTCAAGGATTTAAGAATTGTTTTTTAGGGGCTGGGGAGATGGCTCAGTGGAACAAGCACTTCTCTGGCAAGTGAAAGGGCTTGAGTTCGTTCCCCAATTCCACAAACAAAAAGAAAAATAAAACAAAACAAAGGATTACTTAAATTTTTTGGACCTGGATATGGCTCAGAGGAATAAGTGCTTCCCTGGCAAGCGCAAGGGCCTGAGTTCAATCCCCGGTTCCACCAAAAAAGAAAGAAAAAAAGAAAAGTAATGGAGAAAGCTCTATCTGAAATCCAGTGAAGGTGACTTTATATAAGAATTGTTTTTTAAGATTTGACCATATGACTCAAATTTTCCTAGTTGAAAATTGAGTGTAGGAAAAAAAAATTGAGTGTAGAATTGATTATATCTGAAGAAGAAAAGAAATATTTAGATACCAGTATTTGTTTTGCATTTATCATAAATATGTGTAAAGATCCATAAAATCAGGATGGAGCTAAAAAAAATCAACTGTGATTACTCCCCTGGCAAGGGCAAGGGCTTGAGTTCAATCCCCAGTTCCACCAAAACAAACAAACAAGCAAACCATGATTACTTCCACTACACTTACCTGTAGTTACATAACTACCTTTACAGTGGCCACAGGACCAAGTTTTGCAATTTCTTTGACCTTTAATAATGTTATCAAGTAAAATTTTTTGGTTTTCACTCTTTGGAATTGGAATGAGTTATTCATGGTGGTTATTACTATGATGGTGGAAAGATTACTGTTGGTTTCCGTTGGGCAACCTACAGAACACTTCATTGTGGGGAAGTTCATAGTTCAGTTACTTCACTGTCCTACTCCACTGCCTCCGGGCTTGTTATTTTAAGTGCATTTATTATTTTTATCATCTGTCCTGTGCTTAAAAATGTTACTCTTGATTTTTCTGCAAGGGATATTCTGTTAGAATGAGGAGACTTCTGGTCTGTGGATGACAGAGGATCCAAAACTTGTACAGGCGTTCAAAAACTTTTTTGGCCGGGGGGGAACCAGGGATTGAATTTAGGACCTTATGTTTGCCAGGCAGGAACTATCTCCCTGTTTCTTTCTACACATTTTTGAGTTAATTTTTTTTATAATTATGTGTGTCATATTTTGCCAATATCTAGAATCATTTAACTACTTATAATTTTCATTGCAATATATTTTTTATGATTTTATCTTGGATACGTTACCACTCTTTCATATGTTTTTTTTTTTTTTTTCCATATGTGGTTTTAACATTGTGAATGTGTCACTGCTGTTTTCATATGCTGTAATGGTTACAATGTCCAGTCCATCTGGGTATATCTGATAATTTAAGTTCAAAATTTCTATATTTTTTTAGGTAAAGAAAGTCTGGTACAGTATCTAATTAATTCTACTAATTTTCCCTGGGCCTGCTGTGCTGGCCTCATGCCGGGGCATGCTAACGTGGCAGTTGAGACTGGGCATGGTGGAGCATGCCTGTAATCCCAGCTCTTGGGAAGCTGTAAACGGGCAGATCACTACGAGTCCAATCTAATAGTGAGACCCTGAACACCCTATAGTCTCTTACCCAAAGATACAAAAAAAAAAAAATTACTAATTCCTTGGTCCTTTAATTGTTCTAACCTTTCATGTTATTACATGCAAGTGAAGATCTTTTTGTGGATTTCATCTTAATCTATTACTTAATCTTTCTTGTATTTTTTTCTGTATTCATATATTTTTAGGATTGTTTTCCAGAATTTTATTATAATGCACTGAGTTAATTTTTCCAAATACCTTTGATCTTTTTGAGTCTTTGTCATTTAAAATCTGTATGAATATTGAGGAATGAAGTTTTCCATAATCTGTGGAATAGCTTTTGTTTTTTATGTTAGCATTTTTTTTCTCTAATTCATTCATTCAGTCTTTATTTTTGTTTTTGAGGCAGGGTCTCACTATGCAGCTCAGGCTGGCCTTTAGTTGTCTTTGTAACTCAGGCTGGCCTCAAACTCACAATGATTCTCCTGCCTCAGCCTCCTGAGTGCTGGGATTACAGGTGTGCGACACTACACCCAGTTGTTTTCTCTAATTTTCTGAAGTTAATACCTTTGTTCTTTTCCAAAATGTACCTTCATTTCTTAATTTATTTTGGAGTACTCATTTCTCCATCTGGGACAGTCACAGGATGAACATTCAATTTTATATGTTATAAAATCCTTAATATTTAATCAAGTTTTTCACGTGAAATGTGTCATTAAAAACTTGTGATCTGCACAGGAGAGATGGCTCAGTGGAATAAGCCCTTCCCTGGCAAGCACAAGGGCCTGAGTTCAATCCCTGGTTCTGCAGGAAAAAAAAAAAAAAAAAAAAAAAAAAAAAAAACTTCTGATCTGAAATTCTTTAGGAGTTTTCTAAATATGCTTTTGCAATTCATTTCTAATTTTATTGTAGAATTATGTAAGAGTTTGTGTTCTATGAATTCAGTTCCTTTGCAGATATAATGTTCTTTATAATTTTCTGCCAGTGGTCTATGAAGGTGAATGTATTTGGTGGTTTTGAGAATGCTATGTACCATGCAGTTATATCATCAAACATTGTAGCCTACCAATCCCTTGAAAATACGATGTTGCTTTCATTTGTTACTATACAGATTTTTCTGCCTCTTCCAGCTATCAGTTACTGATGGAATTTTGAAGTCCTCAGACATAGTTGTAAATAAATAATTTTTGCTTTCATTTTTGTTTTTACCTTATAGGTAAAACAGTGCAGGTAGATGCACTGTTTAGAGAATATGTTTTAGAAACTGTTAGTTCTTTTTAGAGAATTGCCTTTTGTGTCATTGTCTGATCACTGTCAGTAACTTAGAGCTACACATTGAATATTACCAACTTAATACTCTTTCAGTAGTTTATTTAATGCAAGACTTGTATCTTTACATAGCTTCCTTTTTTAAAAAATGTGTTTAGTACACGATCTACACGGTCTCACTACACAGATTCGACTCATAGTAATCCTCCTGTTTTCAGCCTCCCAAGCTCTGAGATTACAGATGCGTGACACTACACCATTTTAACATGCCCTGGGGGCGGGCTGGCACCGCATGCGGAGGATCTAACCACTGGCCCCTGGGTCTGCCTAAGCAGGCACTTAAGTCCACTGAGCTATCTGGCTGTCCTTGCATAGCTTCCTTTTTAATCAATCCTCATCAGTGTATATCTCATAACCACACCTGCCAGGAAGTGATAGTGATACAGGGAACCTCCAAATGACACAGTGAAAAAAACTGATCTCCCACCCTAAAAGGTACCTGGGATGACTTCGTGTTCTCTAAAACCAAAGAAAGAATTTTAGGAACAAATGGAGGTTGTGAGCAGAATATATTTATTGAGAGAAAGGAAAGTCCTATCTGAGAGAGGGATGGGGGGGGGGTCCTGAGTGGGTGGTCTCCAGGAAGCTGTCACTTCCAGGGACTTTTATAGAGGAAAACCATGTGAGGTGGATCTAAGGTGGTGGAGAAGACATGGAACTCATTTAGGCAGGCATGAGGTGGGACAAAATTATGGTCAACCAATGAGATCACAAGCATCATTGCTCAGGTAAAATTGATTAAATCCAGTACTACATGGGGAAGCGAGTCATGTAGCAAGTGGGCTGAATATGGGACAGAGTCCTTTCGTCTTCAGGGTTGGGCTAGTGGCTCATTCAGGCTTTTTCAAAGTGATTGATACCTATTTAGCATATCAACCCCTGATGCCCATCCCTAGGGAAGTATGTAGCTGTGTTTCTTCTTTTGTCGTGGTCTTGAGGTGTGGCCCATCTGGGAGTGTCTGTCTCTTTGGAGTTGTAAAGCCAGCTTGTCTTCCATTTTGTCTCCTTGAGGGCCTGGCCCTGTCTGACTGCTATGATATGTAATTCAGTTGCCTACAACAATAGGATTTGCACCATACTCTAGATGTGTAGACATTGAACAGCTCTGATACCTGTTGTCCCTTTCTGTTATTCTGACCTATTAGACTGATGGCCAACATTGAATGTGACCACTGCTTGCTGGGGATCTGCTGGTCTCACATTCATAACCAGACTTGCTTCTTGCTGCCTCACCTGTGTAATAGGTCTCAAATGCACATATTTGAAGACAGACAGATTAATGTACCTGAACTTTCTTATTATTTGCTATTTAAATATATTGTAGCTATTTTTATTCGTAAAGAAGAATGGTGAGCTATCATGATAATAAAGATAAACGTCCTGCATGGATTCAGAATATTTCATCATTAAGCCTTAGGCAAAAGTGAAAGTATCCAGTTGCCAAACACACTACCTGAGTCACATGTTTCTTGATTCATTTGTCAATCACTCTCCTTCTTTGGAAACTTTTCCTAAAATGACTAATAGCATGGTGTATTCTCTGGACATGGGAAAGGAGCCACTGACCTGTGAATTTTGATGAAGTCCCAAGTAAAGGAGAGGAGTATGGAGTGTATCAGCTAGTTCTTAATTCATGCATAGGTCTTGCATTCTTCTACATCTCTGTTTCCTTTGGTTATTTTTCAGATAAGCTTTGGATCTTATTTTATGAAGTTTCTTGGTACAATATAGATATATGCAATGATCACATACATTGTGGGGAATTTGAATCTGGATATCATAAACCCTGATTTGACTTTTTTTTTCTCAAATTGTCCTGTCTTTTTAACCCACTTCCCCTACTTTCAAAGCTTTGTTTCCATTTTATCCATAGCATTTTTTTTTTCCTTTTTGTTCTTTCTTTCTCTCACCCCATCCCAGGTTCTTCTTTTCTTTTGAACAGATTTTATTTCATCATCTCTTTTGTACCTTCGGTTTTTATTTATTCTTTTGCAGAACCGGGGATTGAACTCAGGACCTTGCACTTGCCAGACAAGTGCTTATTCTATGGAGCTATTTCCCCAGCCCCTATAAAGATTTCAAGTTTATTTTTTGTTTGTTTGTTTTTATGTGTGTTTTTTGCAGTACCAGGGATTGAACTCAGGGTCTTGTGCTTGCCAGGCAAGCACCTATTCTACTGAGCTATCTCCCCAGCCCTTTTTTATATTTTCACACCAGTGAGCCAGTGTGATACACCTGTGTGTCTATTTCATTTGAGTATGGTCTGAAGAATCATTCTTTTAGAATGGTAGACTAGTATTCCATTATATATATATCTTTTTTTATCCATTCTTTGTTTGATTGGCAGTTGGGGTGTTTCTAAGTTTTACCTATTAGAAATTTCCACTATACATATAGCTATTAGAAATGGTGTTACTATATGTATGGCTCTACTTATACATAGAACCTGTGCCACTATGCATATAGTACATATTAATGCACTGTACATTAATTGCTTTGGTATGATGCTTTAAGTTTATTTGCCAAAATACCAGGAAGATAAATAGTTTAGTCAAATAGGACTTCTTGGGGCTGGAGACACAGCTTGGCAGTCTAAGTGCCTGCCTGCCAAGTGCAAGGATCTGGGTCCAATCCCCGGTACCACATGCCATGCTAGCCCTGGAACTCTGGGTGCCCTTAGCTGGCCACTGAAACTGGGCATGGTGGCAAATGCCTGTAATGCCAGTGTAGGGGAGGTTGAGACAGGAGGATCACTACAAATCTGAGCTGCATAGTGAGACCCCATGCCAAATAAATAAATATTTTTTTAAAAAAGTACTTCTAGTTTTCTTCTCTTTTTGTTCTAGTTTTCTCTAAAAATTCCACACTGATTTCACAGTGGTTGTCCTACTCTGTGCTCCAAAGGAGAGTGGAGAAATGTTTCCTTTTTACCACAGCACCAGGAGCATTTCTTATTGATTGATTTTTTTATTTATACCCATTGTTTCCGAAGGGAGTTGGAATCTCATCCTTGTAATTTCCATTGTCAAAGCTCAACAATGGACCTTGTGTTCAGTGTTTTTTCCAGTCAGATATTTTGCAGTTATGCTTTTGATCTTTGTTCATTGACCTTTTCTGTGTATACAGAATCTTGGAATTGTGTGCACAGTAAATGCTTTATTTTTTAATTTTCCATGGTTTTCATGAACTTCAATCTGTCTCTCTCTCTCTCTCTCTCTCTCTCTCTCTCTCTTTTTCTCTCTCTCTCTTTCTCTCTGCAGCACCTTGCTGTATAGAGTTGACTGCACTCTACTGGTGTCATCCTTCTAAGTACTGAAATTACAGGAATGTACAACTACTGGCTTCAGTATCTCCTAATGCTGATGGCTTCTTGATTTTCTTCTTTCTTTATATCTAAAAGTTATCTTGCTATAAAATCCAAAGGAATTCAAATGCATGTCCCATTTCAATATGTACTTTATGTACAGAGATTAGAAGGTTGTGCAATCCAAGTTTTCCAGTACATACCTGTTTCTTCCTGAATATTAATGAAACATACTTGATTTTTTTTTTTTTAACGGAGATGTGTAAAGCCAACTGGATCATGAAGCAGTATTCTGTTTACCTGTGGAGCTACAGAAGGCTTTCTTCCTTGCCTAAGATCCATTAGTCATTCTCTTTACTACACTTACATTGTAATGCAGAATGAATAGTAATGTCTTTAATGTATATTGTGCAAACTGTAACCTTGCTCAACAGGTGTTTAATGTTCTCAGTCTTCTATTATACTGCGCATGTATAATTTTTTGAAAAGGTAAAAAGTGTTGTTGGTGATGCAATATTTTCTTTAGATTTGGTTTTTTTACAAATTTATTTAGTACAAGGGAGTTTGACTTTTTTTATGAGCAGAAAGAAAGTTTTACTGGGGGAAAGAAAGTTTCTGTCTGAGAGAGGGACAGAAGGAGGGCCCTGAGTGAGTGGTCTCCAAGTTTGACTTTTTTTTTTTTTTTTTTTTTTTTTTTTTTTTTTTTTTTTTTTTTTTTTTTTTTTTTTTTTTTTTTTTT
>PVKA01021009.1:0-23395 GCA_004027165.1 Ctenomys sociabilis | reverse complement strand
TTTGACTTTTTGAAAGAAGTTTCACATAGTGTCCCATAATCTTGACTGCCTTAAAGTTACTACACAGCTGAAGCTAACCTTGAAATTTGTGCCAATCCTCAAATTCATGGTAATCCTCCTATATCAGCCTCCCAAATACCGGGATTACAGGCACAGGATTAGCACCACAAACTGGATAAAGTTTCATTTAGTAAGTGGTGCCAAGTTAACTTGTGATATCTTCATTTTTAATGTGCCCATTGTATTTTACTCTTCATTCTCACGTAATACTTCTTTAGAAGCTCATTTGGTGTCACTGAGCTATAATATTCCACATTTCCACTGTTTATATGTTCTATAGACTTGCCCTAATAATACTGTTTTTCTATCATCGTTTTCATTATTGTCCATAAACTTTTATTTAATGTTGGATTATTTTTCCTCTGAAACCAGATTCAACTTTCTCAATGTAGCCAGAGACCATTTAAGAAAGAATGACTTACTTGTATAAAGGACTTGATTTGAAAATAGTCTCATCTGTGATCTATCAGAACCATTCATTTGATATTTATCTGCTCCTGTATTTCGTGGATGATGGTTTGTGGGCACTCTCTGTGAGCTCTACTTTAGAAACAATGCACAAATAAAATTTCTGTGAGCCTGATGGGCTGCCAGTTTTGCTCTTCTACTGTTGCTATAGGAATGACTTTGAATCTAGCATCATAATTACATGAAAATATGTGTATATGCTTGGTCACCAAAGCATAAGGTTAATATTTGAAGGGATTGGCTTCAATTCAGCTTTTACAGGAAGAGTTCAGCTATGTGAGGTGTGAGTCTGAATCTTCTTTTAGAATATGTGCATGTGATTATTTAGGAGGCAGTGACCATGGAGGATGTGCTTGTGAACTTCACTGTGGAAGAGTGGGCAGTGCTGAATCCATCTCAGAAGAAGCTCTACAGAGAAGTGATGTGGGAAACGTTTATGAATGTGACTGCCGTAGGTAAGGAATATTTATGTATTTAAGGGTCACATTTCTTTACGTGTACAGTGAGAGAGCTCTGGTTCTTGCTGATTGGTGTAGATTCATTAAGTAGAATGTGAAAACAATTTGAAGACTGTCTTAGGTCTGTTTACATTATATCATGAATCAAACTGCTATCTGCTAATTTCTGTGTAATGATATAATGACTTTTTATATTTCCTTGGTTATTTAGGAAGAAGCTGGGGAAAACAGAAAATTGAAGAATACAAAAATTGCTCAAGAAATCTAAGGTAATTTGCATTTATAAGTAAAACTTATATTGCCTGAGTCAGTATGTGAACAGAAGTGTTACAAGCAAGGGAATTCTACAAATGAGGCCATAATTATATTTGTCTCATCTCATAAAAATTTTCCAGGTTGATTTTTTTTTTTATAATCTGACTTTTAAATACACAAATATTCCAATCCAACAAACTAAATTAGAAGTGATACTATACAACAAGAGACACTATCTCCTACATCATTAAAAAAAACTTTTCTGACCAACATCATGAAAATCAGTGAAATTTTATCTATGAATTTTGTGTAGGTATATATAAAAAGAATAAATTTTATAATTCAAAAAGAAATCATATTCAAGATACCTATTTATTATGTATGTGAATACAAGGTATAAAATTGCTAACCCGGAAACACTTCTCAAAATGCAACTGAATACTAGTGATGTAAAAGTAGACGTTGTGAAAAAACGTGATCTCCGAAAAGAGAAAATATGCTCTAGAGAATTGGAATTTAAAAGTCATAGAAGGTACCCTCATATTTTGTTGGTATGAATATGAAATAGAACCACTTTGACACTGCACAACATTTCAAAAAAAGTAAAAATAGATATTTGTATTTCATTCAGGTAAACTTCCCTAGTATATTTTGAAAAGATTTAAAATTAGTCTATCTTAGTGACATGCATACTCATACTCATGTTCAGAGCAGCATATTCATTGGTAGTATAATAGCCAGTTTCAGGAAATTGTAATTCTTAATCTCTTGGAACAGCCTTAAATATCCCTCACTTATGCATGGGTAAAGGGACTGTGGCATAGGTTGAACCTAGTGCTTGCTTCTTATAATCCCAGCACTCCAAATGAATGACAAATGAGAATCTCTCAGACTAATAATAATGAAAAAAAAAATCTAGATGACTAATTTATTGCTAAGACTCTTATTTAATTCTTGGCAATGACAAATTCATGCTATTCCTCCATGTAGAATATCTTTCCGCAAATAAAAAATAAGTAGAAGGTATTTTATCTCATAATGTTAAATGACATAAATCAGATACACAAAGTGAATATCCATGACATTTTTTCATCTGTGAAATACAAAAATGTAGGTTATGGCGTCAAATTAAGGAGAAGAGATAGAGAACAGAAAGGCTAATCTTCTAGAGATAGAAAAGATGACCAGAGTAAGCAGAGAGGAGGAAAGAGATATGGGAAAAGGTGCCAGAAACGATCAGTATGTGTTATACATATGTACTAGTGACCTGATTTGGAAGTTGGCCTTATGTATCATAAATGTATATCCACTAAAATTTAGAAATGAGGGCCAACCAGATAGCTCAACTGACTAAAGTGCCAGCTTAGGTAGAGCACAGAGGCTGGGTTCGATCCCCGGCATGCCATGCCAGCCCTGTTCCCAGGGTGTGCTAACTGGGCATAGTGGTGCACAGCTGTAATCCCAGCACTTGGGAGGCGATAAAGAGGAGAATCACCATGAGTCCGATATATGTGGTGAGACCCTGTAAACCCAGTAAATCAGAAATAAATGAGATCCTTTGAGAAACGAGAAAACTCCTCCTTTTGAAGAAGCCTCCATGTCATTTAATTATTTTGGTGGTACCAGGGATCAAACTCAGGACCTTGCGCTTGCCAGGCAAGCACTTATTCCATTTAGTAATCATTCTGACCCCTCTCCATGGCATTTAGGTTTTCTTTCTCAAACTTTCTTAGCATCAAGCCAAACTTGGCCTGGTAAATTATCGATAGAGAACTTCTTATTGATACATTTTTTTTTTCTTTAAAGGAAAGAAGAATTAGTGAAATTCTCTCAAAATAAAGCTTGGGATCAGCATGGAAAAATATCCCTTAGGACTTCAGGTAAGCATGTGGAGATACAACAGGCTGCTCTGAAGATAGTTGATAGCCTTGCCTATAGAAAGCCCTTGCCTGGGCATTCTTCAGTAAACATGTTCATTTTACCTCACACTGGACTGAAGCCACATGAGTATGTGGGATTTGATGAGAAGCTGTGTAATTATAATGAACATGAAAAACCCTGCAGTGATTTCCAGTCCCTTCAGAAGCATGCAAGAACAAAGACTGAAAGGAAATCCTATCAATATGAGCAACATGGGAAAACTTATGACCTTAAAGAAAGAATTCATCTGGGAGTGGAGACATTTGTATGCAAGAAAACAGTGAAAGGCTCCAGCATTCCAAGTGGTATTAAAATCCATGACAGAATTCATACTGGGAAAACACCCTATATATGTAAGCAATGTGGAAAAATATTTACTTACAAGTCTGCGTTGCATAGACATAAACGAACTCACACAGGTGAGAAAGCCTATAGATGTAAGCAATGTGGGAAAGCATTCAGTACACTGAGTTACTGTAAAATACATGAAAGAACTCACACTGGGGAGAGACCATATACGTGTGAGAAATGTGGAAAAGCATTCACTAGACAGATGTGTTGCAAAATACATGAAAGAATTCACACTGGAGAGAAACCTTATGCTTGTGAGCAATGTGGAAAAGCATTCACTACGGTTAGTAATCGTAAAAAACATGAAAGAAGTCACAATGGGGAGAAACCTTATGCATGTAAGCTATGTGGGAAAGCATATACTACATTGAGTTATTGTAAAATCCATGAAGGAAGTCACACTGGTGAGAAATTGTACATGTGTGAGAAATGTGGAAAAGCATTCACTACACTGAGTTACTGTAAAATACATGCGAGAAGTCACACTGGTGAGAAACCCTATGTATGTAAACAATGTGGGAAAGGATTTGTCGATAAGTCTGTATTTTATAGGCATAAACGAATGCACACAGGTGTGAAAGCCTATGTGTGTAAGCAATGTGGGAAAGCATTCTTTACATTCAGTAATTGTAAAAAACATGAAAGAAGTCACAGTGGGGAGAAACCTTATGTATGTAAGCAATGTGGGAAAGCATTTACTACACAGGGTTATTGTAGAATACATGAAAGAACTCACACTGGGGAGGCATCATATATGTGTGAGAAATGTGGAAGAGGATTTGTTGATAAGTCTATATTTCGCAGACATAAACGAATCCACACAGGTGAGAAAGACTATATGTGTAAGCAGTGTGGGAAAGCATTCACTACACTGAGTAATTGTAAAAAGCATGAAAGAAGTCACACTGGGGAGAAACCTTATGCATGTAAGCATTGTGGAAAAGCATTCACTACACTCAGTTATTGTAAAATGCATGAAAATAATCACACTGGCAAGAAAATGTATATATGTGAGAAATGTGGAAAAGCATTTAGTACACTGAGTTACTGTAAAATACATGAGAGAATTCACACTGGTGAGAGACCCTACATATGTAACGAATGTGGAAAAGGGTTTGCTGATAAGTCTGTATTTAATAGACATAAACGAATCCACACAGATGAGAAAGCCTATATATGTGAAAAATGTGGAAAAGCATTCGCTTCACTAAGTTATTGTAAAATGCATGAAAAAATTCACAGTGGGGAGAAACCCCACGTATGTAAGCAGTGTGGGAAAGCATTTGCCGAAAAGTCTGTGTTTAATAGACATAAACGAACTCACACAGGTGAGAAACCTTTTATGTGTAAGCATTGTGGGAAGGCATTCACTACATTGAGTTATTGTAAAGTACATGAAAGAAATCACACTGGCAAGAAACTGTATGTGAAAAATGTAGAAAAGAGGTCACACTCAGGAGAGACTATATAAGCAATGTGGAAAATGACTTGCTCAAAACTATACTTAATATACATAAACACATGCAGTAAGAAAGCCTATATATGTAAGCAGTGAGGTAAAGTATATAACTACCAAATTACAAAATACATGAATGGAATCACACTTGTAAGAAATATGTGAGAAATGTGCAAAAACCTTAACTAGACAGATGTGTTATAAAGTACATGGAAGAATTCACAGAGAGGAGAAACCCTATGCATGTAAGCAATGGGAAGGCCTTCACAGTGCATCATTATTGTCACACTCTTGCCTAGGAGAAACCTTATTTATTCAGACAAGGAGGAAAGGAATTCACAACACACAGATATTATCAAAGACCTGAAGGTTACTCCTACTGGGGAGAAATCTTTTGTGTGAATGTGGGGAGGAGTGTCCTACACAAAATTATTGTCAAAGACATGAACTTAGAGGTGAGTAAATCTATGTACGTAAACTATGTGGAAAAGATTTGATGAGTCCTCTTGTGCATAATCTCATTGATTTGGAACTCTGTATGTACAAATGGGGAAAATATTTTATAAGCAGTTTTTACCAACTTCATGAAAGACAACACACTAGGGAGAAACCATGTGTATTCAAGCTATTTTGAAAATTGTGGAAAAATTTGTAATGTAGAAGCATGTACAATTTTAATGAGAAATTTGATATCAATATTGCCTCATAAATTTTCTGGAAAATACAGTCCCTGGTGGAGTTATCCCAGAATGTATTCTTTCCGGATTCATTTTGTAAATTACTTGTAAAATGTGACTTATGTACCTGTAGTTTTTACTATAAAAACATCAACATAATAGATTTTTTGTGGAAGCCATTGTCTTTAAATTCAGTATATACAATCTTTTAATTAAACAAGGTAAATTGAAGTGTATTTTTCAGTTGCAAATAGTATTATTACTATTTATGTAGTTAATTTTTTTTTTATTATGGGGAGGTAGGTATAGGCTACTAAAAATAACTGTATTCATTGTTTATTATTTGATGGAATTTCCCACTAGCATTAATTTTAATTTTTCTCGTGCATATATTTCATTTTATGTAAAATAGATATTTTTGAATATTATGTTAATTTTTTAAAATTTCATTTGTTTTCACAACTTGTAGATTACCAAATGTTTCATTTTTTGTATCCTTAACAAGTTACTTACATAGATCAAAACAATTATATTAAGTATACAAGTCTACCTATTTTATTTTCATGTTGAGATTAATATTATGATTTATATAAACGTTCTTACCATGACCATGTAACTCTTCCTTCTAATTTGGTATGACTTACAGTTTTGCATTAATTTTACTATCTCTTATACCAAAAAATAAACGATGCTGCATTGTGTGTCTCATTGTGACAGATCAGATAGACCATGGGTTGTGTATAAAAGGATGTCATAAATCATAGTAATGCATAACTCAGTACCTACTAGAGATACAGAATTAATGTAAGATATATAAATATATAAGAATTTATAAGATATAATTGCAATGGGTACACAGCAATTAATGTGCAAGTGACTAAAAGGTTTGTCTGTAAATTGAATTTCTGAAAAATCCAACTGAAAGCCTAGAGTCCACTGTAGTGTTCCAAGCAAATCTGTCAAGAGACGAGAGGGTCTGTACAAGGAGACTGACTTGTCTAAGTTGGAGACTGAAGCGTTTGTACTGGAAACCAGAAAGTGAGAGTGAACACTGAAGTTCCTCTTGAGGAACAGAACAAAGTTTTTTTGTTTCTTATATTGACAGTGCTCCTTTTGATTAATTTTCCACACACAGAACTTTGTGAGAAAAATTTAGTTAAACATATAGTACTCAAGTTGACACAATTGATTAACTATCACAATCCACCCTTTGCCAACTTTACTACCACACACAATTATTTAAATATCTTCAGATAAAAAGAGGAGCTCATAAATATACCTAACAAGTTATAACTCCTGTATTCAAATGGAAATACACCATATTCCTTCCCCACAATTGAAGCAAATTTTTGTCTGGGTGGTATCTACTCAAACATTTGATAACTGAAATATTCTAACATGTTAAACAAGATTTACACAGTATTAAGTACCAATATTATACTACAATAGAAGCATATTAAGAAAGGGCTATAGAGGGCCGGGCGTGGTGGCGCATGCCTGTAATCCCAGCACTCGGGAGGCTGAGGCAGGAGGATTGTTGTGAGTTCGAGACCAGCCTGAGCTACAAAGTGAACTTAAGGCCAGCCTGAACTGCATAGTGAGACCCTGTCTCAAAAAGACCAAAAAAAAAGAAAGGACTATAGAGTTATAATCCTCATTTCTGTAGCTGCTAACGGGTCATATATTTAGAGCTAAGGTGTACTACCCATGCCGTATTTCCTTGGCATTGAGGATGTGACACATCTGGTCTTTATTCTTTCCTTGGTATTGTGACCCACACCTTTATTACTGATATTTCTGAACATTGTGCCAGGATTGGGTTGTTAGAGCTTCCCCTTAGCTTTAATCAGAGAGCATGTTAATACTAGCTGATACCCAAAGGCATCTCCTGCATACTAAGCTTATTTTTTGTTTCCTTCATTTTTGGAGTAATAGTTTATTTTCTCATGACAGTCTGGTTGTATCACTTCTCTCAAAACTACTGCCCTGTATAGCTTGTTTCCTCAAAGTCAAAAGATGACTAAAATGACAAGGTGAAGTCTTCACTTCCTGCTCAGTGATACCATGATTGTGCTTCCTGAACTCTGCAGCTAAGAGGTCTTTCAAACAAAGCCAGCAGAGTGTAAGTTAAGGAGAAAAGTGTGAAAATATTTTGCTAGTAGATCAATATAGGTACTGGAGAGTGATATCATTCATACTTCCACCCCTTCATGCCTTCACTATAAATTCTACAACCACAAATGCTGGATATAAGAAATAACATACAGCATATAAAAAAACTTGTCCTGTCCCACAAGCTAGTGCCACCTACCTTGTCCTACAACTATGTTTCAGAAACACCATGCCAAATTTTATTCATCTGCTTCTAGATGGTGAAGAATATGGTTTTACCATGAACTTCATGAGCACAAGTCCATTGCCTCATTTATTTGGATATCAAATGTGTTCCTTGGTGTGAGATCCAATCGATGTGTGGAATTCCATTAAAGTGGATAAGATGTTATGTGAATCTGTGAATGAGAGCTTTTGACAGAAGCATAACATACAGAAAATGCAAATCCATATGAAGAATGTCAGTAAGGACATAGTTCCGCATTTTCTTGATAGATGCTATCCACCATAATCCGTTTGCCAACACATCAAGAACTGATCACCCAAGCAAAGGGTGTTATATTTAGGAGTTAGTGTCTCTGGTGCTGGCATATTAGGTATTCAGTGGTTATGGTCAGATCAGGCTTTGTGAGTGGAAATCCGTATGTTGCAGAGAACGCACATCCTCTGTCCCTGCCAAAATGACCACACTATTCATGTTTAGTGACTGGGAAGGCTTAGGAGAAGTTTACTATCCAAAGAATGGGCCATCTCATCCTCTTGATTTTTAAAGTTCTTTTGCTGAGGTCATTTTTTGGGTCAGGATTTAGATGTGATACAACCATTTCTACATCCTTTGCCCATTAAATAGGTCAGTCCACACCACACATCTCAAAATATTGTCAAGAATTTTCTAGTTCCTTCAAGTCCCTGAACACCCAACCAGACCAGTAACTGTAGCACAGGGATCATTATACAGTCACATACCTGCTCATTTTTCCTCGCATGCAAAATGTAACTTATTAACCAATGCATTGTCCAAAGTTCTGTCCACTGTATATTTCTCTTTCAACACTCCATCAAGGATATTCTGGAAAGGGATTGTTATGCTGTAGCTGTCAATCTTTGGGTGGTATCAACAGAGCAAGCAGTACCATGTGTAAACAATGGCTATCCTTTTTCATTTTTCTTTTTTTTCCCCCCGGGGGAACTGGGGATTGAACTCAGGCCCTTGTGCTTGCCAGGGAAGCACTTATTCCACTAAGCCATCTACCCAGCCCCCCTTCATTTCTACAGTTGTATCATCATCAGTGATACAACTGATGATGCCATAGGTGCATATTGGGAAACAGGTGATTATACAAGAGTAGAAGTCAAGTATCTGAGGAGCCTCTTCATGTGACTTATATTTGCTATCCTGACTTGCTTTCACTGGTTCACATATATCCCACTTTCAATACACTTATTCTGGGGGAAAAAAAAAAAAAAAAACTTGTTTGTAGAAGAATGAGAGAAAGATTGACCATACGCATTTTTGTTGGTGTGTGAGGCTCCTTCCTCATGTTGGCCTTGTCTCCACTTCATCAGTGGAGTTCTGAGTCTGTAAACTGGCTCAAATTCATGTACTGGTTGAGGTACTGTGATTTCCTGTTACTTCTGTTTGAGTTGTTTGTCGTTTGTCCTTATTTTACTTTTTGTTATAAGTCTAGTAAAAATTTTGTAGACTTCCCTTTTATTCTTTAAAATACCTTGGGTAATCAAATGCCATAGACTGACAAGTATCTGGCCATTGTGGACACTGTTGTTTCTGCTGTCCTCTTTGGCTATTGCATGCCTTTTTCTTTGGGAATTATATGTTGCCACTTGAACGCTGCCACTGCCAGATCCAACCCAACACATTTTCCTTGAGTTTCCCCAGTCAGTGCTGTGGTCCCTGCTGTAAAGGCCTGGCATAAGAATAGCAAGAGCTGGCAAGTGCAAGGCCCCACAGTGCCAGCTGTGCTGGTAGCTGAGAGACAATGTCACAGGTGAAGGTTTATACTGGATCTGTACCAAAGAAATAGAAGCAAGCCTTCCTTCTCTTTCTGTTTTGTACCATTCTGACAATTCTCTCTATAAAGGGATCTTCTACACCCAGAACTGTTTTCCCAATTTAGTTGGAAGAAAAAGGATTGCAAAGGGTGCTATGCTGTTATGAATCCATCACTCAAGGTTGTAATGAAGAGTACATTTTGTGGAACATTCCAGTGTGATGATCGATTAGGATTGACATGTCAAATCCGTTCTAGTATTTCCCATTCCCTATGTCTCTGAATCTCTTCAACAGTATACCATAAAATCCCAAGCAGTTTTAAACTACTCACATTGGGTAATATTTTGACCCATACTATTGTCAACCTGTAAAATAAACTTGTTAAACCATTCTTTACACATGTCCTGCAACATTAAGTTCAGAATCACCTTGTAAGAGGCCCCTATCAAGTTTAGACTGATCCAGGTGTTCACGTATAATGCACAAAATGTGCATCCCCAGAGTTTTCATCATTTTTGTGCTTATAAGATTTTGGAAAACTCAAGAAATTCTTTCCAGAAATAGTGGACCTTCTCATGGGTCTCAGTATGTACCTCACCCACAAGAGCTTCCTAGGATTCAAATCTGGTTATAGCCATAGAGGCAAAAGTGAGTGTTGATCATTGGTCCCAAATAGTGTCAGCATGATTACACTTGGACAACACAGCAACAAACATTAGTTTCCTCAGCTGTAGTAGCAAAAGCAAACTCCACTGGGATGGGCATGGGTATTCCTCTACCCCTTTGGGTGGAGAAATCCCTTCCTATGGCAAAATAATCTCATGAGAGTCTAGATAATCAACACCCTCAGCAGTATCATAATCCTCTTAAATGTTTCTACCCCAGTGTATGGGATACCATTCTTTTCCAATCAGTGCCCTCACCTCTAATTCAGATACTGTTCCATTAAAGAACTTCATCTTTGCAATTCTCTTTCTCCTGAGCCATTCCCAGTACCAATATATGAATCAATGAGTTCATTTAATGTGGAATAGTATGAAAGGTCTGTCAATAAGCAAGAGGTGTGAAGGATTCTTTTGGATGCTTGCAGCCCAGTGTCGTATTCAATGTAAAATGATATTAGGAGGCCAAAAATTGTATGCCACGAAGTTGAATAGTCTGTGCTTGAGGCTAAAGTAACTGCTGGCAGCTGAGAGACAATGTCACAGGTGAAGGTTTATACTGGAACTATAACAAAGAAGTAGGAGCAAGCCTTCCTCTTTCTCTTTTGTGCCATTCTGATAATAATTCTCTCTAAAGGGGTCTTCTACACCCAGAACTGTTTTTCCAAGTTAGTTGGGAATATCCTTCTTAAATTGACACAATCAGTAAATTATCCCTAGTTAATACTCTGCAAAAAGTATAAATGATTGTACGACATTGCAAAATAAATTTTTTGTCAATAAAGGACTTGTTTTGGAGATAATGATTGTTATTTGATGTTGTCAGAAAATGGTGACTATGCCATTATCTGTAGTAATCATTTCTTTACCTAAGAAAGTGAAATAATTGAGTGAAGAAAAGCAGTTTCACAAAAAGATGGAATTTACTAATTTGTGATCTAGATTGTGCTCTGTTTTACCAATATTTAATATAAATCTATACCATATCCTTTTTCATTATCCTTTAGGAACACTTATCTGATATTTAATGCATGTAATGTTTACAAATTTTTTTAAAAATCACTTATTTTGGCACAGGATTTTGCTATGCAGCTCAGACTTGTAGTGATCTTTCTGTCTCAACCTCCCCAGTGTTGGGGTTATAGGTGTGTGTCACCATGCCTGGGTTTAGGGCCTGCACAGAGTGCTGAGGAACCCAGGTCCATCACAGTATGTGGTGCTGAGGATCATACCTGGGTCCTTGCACTTTCCAGGCAGGTGCTTAGACCTCTGAACTATCTCCCCAGCCCATTAACAATCATTTTAAAGACAGATTTTGCACAGTGTGAATATGTGGCCAAATTGATCTTTTTGGTCAGTATTTTGTGTATGTGTGTTATAGTGAAACATTTTGCAAAATGTTTTATTAATTATTTTTATTGTTTTTGTTGTTGTTGTTGTTTATTTTGCATTTTTTGCAGAACTGGGGATTGAACTCAGGCCCTTGTACTTGCCAGGCAAGTGCTTATTCTACTGAGCCATCTCCCCAGCCCCTGCAAAATATTTTATACTGTAACCTTGAATACAGTGGCTGCTCAGTCTCTGAGTTGGTCACATTACTATAAACCCATGATAAAATGAAAATATGAGTAGTAAATTAAGTACTCATAATGCAGTGAATATTGTGTATCTTGTTCTACCTCTAATTATACTTAAACACAGAAATTAGTCTCCAGTTGGGTAGTATCATCTAAAATTATGTCTACTTTTATCTGAAATATCTGACATAATTCATAGAATCTAATACACTGCTGATGGCAATGCCAGTATTTTATCCTAGAACATGTGGCTAGGTTCTCTTGCAGCTCATTTCTACTTTTTACCATCACCAGGAAGATGTGTAGTGTACATTGCTATCACTACTACAGCCAATGATGGAATGTTCAAAATATAAATCATTGTATCTCGAGCACATTTACTTTCCACTGTTGTGCCTTTGGAGGTTACAGCTTATCTTATTGGAATGCCTATGCACATAGAAGTTAAAAAGTAGACGTGTCTGCTTAAAAGGAGAAATAAAATCAATTTATTAAAAAGGGAACAGAAATGAGATAGAGAGCTCTCTTGGAGTAAGGTAGGAACCCAGGAGGCTGCCTTTGAGTGTTCTGTTTCTACCCTCTTATTATAAGTGAATAGAATTGTTTCATCATCTGAAATTTATTACAAATTGATTTACTACTATATGCTGTAAACTGACACAGCAAACCGGGGAGAAATGGCAAGAGGATTTAGAAAGTAAAAGAAAGGAAAGCTGAGGTCAATGGAGGCCTCCTTCTGTTTGGATAAAGTGGACTGGGTCATCAATTTCAGAAATAAATTCTGCTTTGAGTTCTTCTATACCTTTCTGCTGTTGCTTATTTGCTTCTTATGGTATTGATTCATACATTTCAGCTGAGCTAGTGTCCTCTGTACTTGTTCTGGATGGGCTCAGGACCTGAGATTGCATTTTGCTCCTCGTTTTTATCATTTCTCATAGCACTGACCTCTGACCTTTGGTATAGAGCTTTGGTGCAGTTATAACGTTAGAACCTAATTAAATTCAGGTACTTATATACCAAGTTCTAGTTCGTGTAGTTGTGCCTGGCTTAGGTCTGGCTGCCGTGCTCAGCTCTTTCCTGTTGCTGCCCTTGGAGGTGAGCCTGTTGTGCCCCTTTGGCAAGATGTTCTGCTCGTGGATTAGCTGTGTGGTTTTTACCCTAGTCTCACTGCAGGGACTTCAGCTGCAGAGTTTCACCCCAGGGCTGCATGCCAGGCCTGGGCTGGGTCTGGAGGGGCATGAGGGGGCAGGCGAGCACAGAAACTCTCCTACATACTCACCAGGCCTGGGCTTTGTGGGTCTGCAGGGCTTCCAAAAGGGTAGTGGATGTTCTCATTCACAAGGTGGGCTGTGCTGGGTCTGGAAGGGTGGGGTAGGTCCACAGAACTCAGGGAAAAGTCTGTCTTGCACTGTGGGCCTGGTCTTGGTCCAGCAAGCACAGGACAGTGCAGAAGCTGTTCCACACACTCGCAGGGCCTGGGGTTTGATGGATCTGGAGCACTCCTTAGAGCGAGGAGGAAGTTCTCACTCACAGGGCAGGCTATGCTGGCTCTGGTGGAGTGGGGCAGGTCTGGAGGACACAGGGAGAGGTCTCTCTCACGTGGTGGGCCTGGTTTTGATCCAGCAAGCGCAGGACAGTGCAGAAGCTCTCCCACACACTCACAGGGCCTGGGGTTGGGCGGATCTCAGACTGGGTCATCAAAATAAGGGCATTTATACACTTGGGAGGTTGAAGTCAATTTTAGACTGTCTGCCTAGGAGTCAGCCTGCACCCTGCAATCTCTCTCTCTTTTCTGTTTTGTACTATGAGCAATGAGTGGTCAGTTAAAATTGGAGCTGTGCTTTGAGAACTGTGTAAAAACCCTTTTCACTCTTCCACTTTCCTTTCTGGGTGAACTTACTCACTTGGACCAAATATTTTCAGTCCAAAGATTTTTGGTAACTATATACAAGTTCTCCTTATACATCCAATAATCTATAACAGTAGTTAGTTACCAATAGAGCTGGCAGTTGTGACAAGCAGTTACTGATTTTAACCTTTTACAGCTATCATATTAATGTGGCATTGTTTTGCATTCTTGTTGTTAATACTTTTCTACTGGATGTTTAAGATCAAGTTAAGGGAAGATGTGTATTAATCAATTCTTTGCTATCAAGGTCAGCTAAATCTCCTCAGGCATCACCATGAAACCAAGTACAGCACCTGTTAGTTTTTCTGGCAGTGTCAGCCTCTTGGCTGAGTTACAACAATTGCTTGAAAATTTGCTTTTTAAAAAAATAAAGCTGTAGAAAATACTTATTGATTTTTTTAAAAAAAACTGATACATCTCTCCACCACATTACTCTTTAGCCATTAAACTTGTAGCTCCATCAACATTAACTGGTTCATTTTCATGATGCGGTTGATTAATCAGTGCTTACTGCTGAGCTTCAACAGTCAGTTCCTTCAGAATATTTACAAAAACAGTACTCATTCTGAGCACTTTTTCATCATCCACAAGTTTAACTTCTTAAGATTAGTGGTAACTGGTCTTTGTTTTCGCACTTAAAGATTTTTTTTTTTTTTTTTTTGGACAGGCTATGTGAAATATGTTCTTGGACTTATTTTTTTTAACAGATTGCTAAATGAAAATAAACTATTTACAAACATAAATGAATATAACAATAAAAATTGTCCAAAATAAAAATGAAGAAAGAATTTACAGATCAGTCATAATATTTCACTGTGTCAAAACCAAGAAACTTATATTCATATAATTAGAATTCTCAAAGTAGGAAGGAGTAGGCAATAAATATTTAAAGATTTACAATTTCTGAATTTAGTTCAACTTATAATACCACATTTCCAAGAAAAAAAATGAAGCTTTTGCACAAGAAATTCAAATAAAATCATACCAAGATACACAGAAATGAAATGGTCCAAAACTTATTGTAAAGAACAAAATGATTAAAGCATATACATAAAAAATATTAGCTATGGAAGAACAAAAGTAAATACCATCTTATTCCATATTAGAAAGGGAAAACAAAAGGACCAAGTGTGTAAGAAACTAGACTAATTAAAGGACTGAAAGAAAAAAAAAATATTTTTTTTCAATTTTATACTTAGCAAACATATGTTCAAAAACTAAAGGTAAAATATTTTCTAGTTATACAAACTTGAAATATTTTAATACCTTCAGACATAGCATACAGGAAATAACAAGCAGCATAATTCAAAAGGCAAGAGAAGTTGCAGTATGCTCCTGGATGAACAATAAAGAGCTTTCAGAGATAGTTATGCAGGTCCATATTAAATGTATTACATGAACCCTTATTTAAAAGGTCATTGAAGATTTCTATGAAACAGTAAAAATCTTAGGTTATAAACATTTTTTCATATATATGTGTGTGTATGTGTGTATAAAATACAGGGAAGAAGTAATATAAAGTCAACAGAAAATGGAAATATACTTTTTAAAGTTTCTAATACTAGGAGAAGATATCATACAATGTCTTTTACATAAATTGTAATTCAAAGATATAGTATAAATCTTAAAACAAAAATTAAGTAATATTCAGAAAATTAAATACTAATTAATAAAATTAAATGTTTCAAAACAATTGGACTAAGAAAAAGCTTTCATGATGGTAAAGAAGTACTAAGAATAAAACATAAGATAAATACTGGAATGACAAATATATGACCATCACTTCTGACAGTTTGGGGATAGGATATTGCACAAAGTTCTAGTGTGTTGTGGACATGGATAATGACCATGACATTGTTAGCCAGGTGTCACTTGTGGAACTGAACTACAGATTTTCCCTTGAAATCTCCACTGTAGACCTAGATGGAATCTTGACCGATAGGGTGCAAGAGAAGTCCACTTGTACAGTGTGCTGATGGAAATATGTTGCCACTGTACACAAAACAATAACTGCAATACTACTATTGTATACCTCTTATTCTCCTGTATTTAATTGTTTGCCCTATTTGGTGGGTGCATTCCATTCTGCTTCATAGGGTTGTGATCATTTTGCTCCCTTTCTGGAACATCATTTAGTAGTCTGTGTAGGCTTGGCTTTGTCATCCTGAAATCCTTAAGTTGTTCTTTGTCATGGAAGTATTTTACTTCTCTGTTATACTTGAAAGAGAGTTTTGCAAGGTATATCAGTCTGGGTTGGAATTTGTTTTCTTGCAAGACTTATAGTACTTTGCTCCGTGCTCTACTTGACTTGATGGTTTATGAATAGAAATCTGCCATTATTTTGGTGGGTTTTCCTTTAAATGTGATGTGTTTCTTTTCTTTAGCAGCTTTTAGTATATGTTCCTGTGCTGAATTTCTATGATCTTGATTATTATATGTCTGCGAATGGTTTTAATTGGGTTGATGTTATTTGGAGTTGTATATGCTTTGCTTCCCTGAATGTCAGATTGTTGCCCCATATTTGGGAAGTTTTCTGCTATTCCTTCTGCTCATATTCTTTTTTGTATCATTTGTACTGACTCCTTACTTCTCATTGATGCCTATTAGTCTCACATTATTCATCTTTGCATTATCTTGCAGGTGTTGAATTAGTTTTTTCTGCATCCTAGTTGTTTTTAAGAAATCTTTTCTTACTTTTTCACTAGCTGCAGTGTTGTCTTTAAGGTCAGAGAGTCTATTTTCACTTTCACTCAAACGGATTTGCCACCTTGTGATTGAGGTTTTAATTTCCTGTATATCACTTTGGATCTGTTTCATGCATTCTATTTCTTTCCTATATTGCTTATTTAGGGGTTCCATCATTTTTATGTCTGCTTTACTTTTCCATCAGTGTATTCTTCAGAAACGCTTAGTACTTCTTTGATTCTAGTTGTTGTTACATTTTTTATTTCAGAAATTATTTCTGATCTGATCTCTTCTATTCCTTTCTGCAGCCGTTTCTTTACTTCCAACACTATTATTTCAGAGATTTCAGGTGTGTGATTTCTAATTTCCTCTATGCTAGTGTCTTCTGCATTTGTATTGGGTGGACTCGGGGCCAGAGACTGCTTTTTGTTCCTTCTCTTTGTCATTTTGTATACCACTGATTTTTGACCTTTGGTGTAGAGCTTAGATAGTTATGATCTTAGCACCAGGTCCAGATGTAAGAAGTTCAGACTCCTCAAGGTTGGTGTGGCTTGGGTCTGGCTGCTGTGCTCCACTTCTTCCTGCTGCAGCCTTGCAGGTGAACGCTTTGTGTCACTCTGGCAAGATGTTCTGCTCCTGAATCAGCTGGGTGGGTCTTGCCTCTAGCCTCTTTGCAGAGAGTTCTGCTGACAGGTTCCACGGTGGGCCTGCGTTCTGGGTTGCTTCAGGATCCAGTGGTCCTGAGCCTGTGCTCTGGGTCAGATGATGATCCAGATGCTCTGGGTGGTCTTACCCCCATGCCAGGCCTGCAGTCTGGGTCTTTGGGTCAGATTATGATCCATTGGCCCATGCCATCTCACTCACACACTGGGCCTGTGCTGTGGGTCTAAATTCTTGGACTTCTGCCCTCTTAATTTATTATTGACCATTGTCTTCCAGGATTTTTTAAAAATGTATTTAGTACAGGGTCTACAGGGTCTCACTACACTGAAGGGACTCATAATGATTCTGTTTTCAGCCCCCAAAGACCTGGGATTACAGGCCCATGCCACCACATCCAGGCTCATTCACCATCTTAATGAGCCCTGGTGTCAGGGCTGGCAGGGCACGCAGAGAATCAAACCCTGCCCTCTGTGTCTGTCTAAACTGGTGCTGTAATCTGCTGAGTTATCTGTCCAGCCATGGCCATTGTCTTTGATATCCGCATGCTGCTGCCGAAGCTGCAGGGTTTACTGTGTGCACACTCACAGCCCAGAAAGTTCTTGAAAAAATTTGCTTTTATGAAAGCTTGGGAGACTTTCTTTCCTGGTGACTCTCCTTCGGCACTGTTGTGGTTTATGTCTAGTGGTCCCCCAAAAGCCTCATGTAGTCATGGGGTGGAGACTTCTAGAGTCTGTGATTAACTCATGATCCCCTGGGATTACGTGTAATCCAATGCTGGGATTATGGGTCGTAGAACTGATTTAATTATGGGTATGAGTACTTCCTCCATCCTGGGGCAGGAAGCCTGAACGTAATATAAGAGACAGAGAGACAGACTTTCTTTATTTATTGCTCTTTGTTGTTGGCTGGTCAGCTGCCATGAACTGCTGCTCTCTGCCATGTGCCATTCTGCCTTGGAGCCAGCTGAATATGGACTGAAACTTTCAGTAACTGTGAGCTAGATAAACCTTTCCTTCTTTCATTTTGGATGTTGGGTATTTGTCCCAGCAATGAAAGAAGAGTAACTAAGACAAACACACTCTATATGAGTGAATAGATTTTGTCTGTATCCTCACAATCTCCTTGCTCAGAAGATCAGGGATTTCACCACGTTTTACAGTTTTGCAGCAAGGGTTCTCATGTTTTGGGCCCTCACTGACCTTGGAGAACTAGAGTCAAAATATTAACTAGACTCTTAACCAGCCCATCTATCTCTCTAATAGTTGGTCTCCAAAACTCAGTTGTTGAAATATCCAGAAAAGATTAGTTACATTACATTGTAATGTAGACAGTAAGCTTAATATTGCTATCTTGTCTGAATATCAAACCTCTTAGAACATAAAATGGAACTGTTATTCACTAACATACATGGATATCCTTATATTTAAGTCTTTCTAGAATATTAGTAGACATATTTTTACACAGAAATTTAAAAATCAAAACTGTACATAACATTGCAGCATGACAATCATGATGACATTTTATAACAGTATTTCATTTTGACATACCATACCCATTAACCAATCATCTCCAATATGTAAGAAGGTTCTACCTAATTTGTTTTCCTTTAATGACATGTATGTCATGTAAGTTTTTTTTTTTTTTTTAATTTAAGGCAGTATTTTCTTTAGAAACGTTTTATCTTTGTTTTGTTTTTGTATTTTAGGGAAGGGTCTACAGGGTGTTCAGGGTGTCACTACTCAATTGGACTCATAGTGATCCACCTGTTACAGCCACCCAAGAGCTGGGTTTACAGGTTCACGCCACCATGCCCAGTCACAATTGCTGTCTCAGCATGCCCCATTGGTAGGGCCAGCACAGCAGGGCCTGGGGATTGAACCCTCAGCCCTTGTGCCTACTTGCAAGTGCTTTAATCCACTGAGCTATTTGGCTGGCCAAGAACTTTTATCTTTTGACCAGTGACCAAATTATTGCGCATGTCTCCCAAGAGACTATTAACATCAATGGGGCATCCTTATTAATGAGTAAAGTTTGACCATTCTTCTGTTCACCAATTGGAGTCCAGTCCAATAATCTCTCCCCACTCTGAAGAATTTCTGTTTAATTATTTTACTTTTATTGATGACCTATGAGTAAACCAATTTTGATACCACTTAGACTTGCTGGTAACCCAAGTGAAAGCTTTTACATCTATAATGTGGGCATGCTGCATTTGAGATCCACCAAATTGTATTATAAACAAAAGGTCCAGGAGGCTGGGGAGATGGCTCAGTGGAATAAGTGCTTTCCTGGCAAGCTCAAGGGCCTGAGTTCAATCCCTGGTTCTGCCCCCCAAAAAAGACAAAAACAAAAAAACCTAAAACGGATTCCTTAAATGTATCAGCATGAACAAAAGGTCCAAAAATGCAAAAGGAAAAAGGAAAAAATTGTTTAGCTCACATAAAAAAGGGAACAGCTGTTCATGGAAAGTACGAGCAACCAAATAAGTACACAGAACAAACATCTTTACAAAATCAAAGGACACTCAAATATATTTCTGACCAGATTGAATTATAATAAGTCCATTAGAACTTTATAGATTTATAATTATAAATACACTAGTCAAATTTTATTGCTTGACAATTTATAGTTCTCTTATCAGAGGTTAGTACACATATAGATGTGGTGGAGGTGCTGGTTTTCATATTTCCAAAGCTATCCTCAACCAGAGAACAGATCCAGGTCCCCACCCAGCTCCTTCTGACTCCAGTGTCCTGTCCTGGAGTGAGCAGACCTTGGCCTGGATCAGTGGACTCCACAAAGAGCACTGGGCTGTCTCAGAAGCCAGTCCGCCTCCTCCACCCTAGGGCAGGCTGATCTCCCACCACAGGGCCCTTCTCTGCCACTTAGGCCTTTCCATACATAAGCATTTTCCACATGCAAATGCTCAATGGAACACCCAGATTAAGTCCCATCACATATTGGCTTAAATGAGTGTTCTTTCTCAAACTAAGAAATTTTAAGGGATTTTTTGGGTCTATTTCTTAAGAACAGGAAGCGAAGTTCATCCCTCCTCTCTGGTGGTGACCTCCACATGTGAGTGTCACAGGAATTCAGCCACAACAATGTGGGCATGCTGCATTTGAGATCAACACTCCTGTGGTTCCCTGAAGTGCAGTTTCAGGAGTCAGGACCTGGCCTAGGAAAGCCTTCATAGACCCTATCCCTCACTGAGCCCTGTCTGTTTCCTCCCTCACTAGTGATTTCTCTAGGGCTGGATCCATCAGCATCCAGAAATAGAGAGGAAGTGGAGGTGTTGGGATGATAAAAGAGTGAAAGGTGAGCTGATAATCAGTCACTGACAAGTCAGCATCACTGGTTCATTTTGAAGAACTAATTCTCTTGGAACTTGAATCATTGACCGTGGAGAACATTACCATGTACTACTGCATAAGAGACACTGTGAAGACACATCAGTATTTTTCCATACACACACCTCTCCACAGCAGTGCTTTGGACCTGCAGGAGTGTTCAGGGATAGCAGTGGCCGTTCAGGACAAAGCATAGATTGATGCTTCAGACTAGAAGTTGGTGCTATAGACTGGAACAGAAAGCTGTGGAGGATCATAGGGTCCTGAAAATCCACAGAGAACCAGAAAGAGCCCAAGGGACAGGTGCAGAGAAGGAAGTTGGGGAGCCTGCTTCCTATCAGCTTCCGAGGTTTCCTTTCTGTCTTAGCATTATATAAGCTGAGCAGACCTCATAGTCCATCCTCTCTAGTTTATATATGAGGTATTCGAGCTGCAAACTACACACAATGTAAGGGTTTTGTTAGTGATCAATTACAACATTCATTCATACATATGCATTACGTATTAATTTACATATTAATCTTCATCTGCTAAGAACTGTGACTTTTGGGAACTTGCATGCTGTGGAATATCCAATTACAATGATATTCACCATAAATTCATCTACTAGTTTCAATCAACAAAGATTGTCTCATACAGGACTAAATTTTTCAGTTTAGGAAATTGTGGCATGCAAGACATAAGAAGGACTATTTATAGAAAACTATAAAGAATGTATGGGTGTGGCTTCGTTTTCTACCTTGACCACACAAATGATTATATCAACATTTCACCAATTATATACTGTGTCAAAATGTATCTCATTTATCCATAATTAAAATTATTATTATAAAATATATAATTGTTATGTAAAAATTAAGTCAAACATAGGTAATTAACCAAGATATGTGACACTTTGGATCATACACTTGAAAGAATCATGGGTGTCTATTTATTACAATGTAACAGACAGAGTGAGGGGACATCATTGCGAGCCCAGACTCAAAGGCAACCAGGATAGCAGGCAGCACTCGGGTCACAGAGAGAGCATGGAGTTTCCCTCAAGAGAATATTTAGAAGAAAGTTAATGGTGGTTTCCTGTCAGAATGGAGATGATAAAAGTGAAAGGTGAGAAGTCATATACTTCTCCGTATAATACCTTTCCCCATAAAGTCCAATTTCATGTATCTGTCCTTAACTTGGGAGTCTATCAGACATGATTGTTCTGTCTTTCTTTATTGTTGAGTAGTCCATTATGAACAAGCACCATATTTTCTTTATTCATTTGCAGTGCCATAATACACTGGCTACTTCCAGGATTCAGCTATGATTAATTGTGTTGCTGTACACACTGCTGTGCTTATAATGCTATAGTGTGATGGTTTCAGTTCTTTGACAAAAATGTGTGCAATGGGAGTAAGTGGGTAATATGTAATTTCTAATTTGAGCTCTTACTAGTTTACCTCCCAGCAGCCATGTACGAAGGCTCATCGAAAGGAAAGTTAGTGAAAGCAACTTGGGGATGGTCGTGAGCTGCCTGGTGATAGGGTACAGGAGGGAAGCAATGGAGGGAGAATTGCAGAGGAGCTACAGGCCCACTGCAGGGTGACATGGGTATTCCCTGCTTTGAATGTGTGTAGTTGCGCAAATGTCCACATGTATGAATACATCTCAGGTGCACACTTTATATGTGGGCAGTTTGTGTTTTATATCTAGAAAAGCTTTTAGAAATAAAAGGATCTGAGGGGCTGGTCAGATAGCTCAGTGGATTAAAGTGCCTGCCTAGGCAGACACAGGAACCGGGGGTTTCATCCCTGGTGTGCCCTGCTGGCCCTGCCCCTGGAGCATGCTGAGATGGTGATTGAGACTGGGTGTGGTGGCACATGCTTATAATCCCAGTGCTTGGGAGGCTGAAATCAGGAAGGGTCATTACGAGTCTGATCTGTGTAGTGAGATCCTGTAGACCCTGTACTAAATGCATAAAAATAAATAAATAAATGATTAAAAAAAATAAAAATGGTTGAATTCAACAAAGTGATGCACATTCTCACTACAGCAGGAGGGGAACAGAACATCCCCAGGTTCTGTCCAGGGGCTGCATCAAGAAGCTGTTTCCTACTTAGCAGAGCACAAGCCAGAAAATGGGCATCACCTATAAGACATGGGGTTCTGTGTTATTAATACAACCACGTATGACACTTTTATTATCTTACATGATTACAAACTCAGCAACATCAATAAAAATTGTATATCTCTGTACATGCATAAAAGTGAAAGAGATCCAGAGATGCATACTAAACAACTCTATCACATAATTTGGTATCGTTGTTTTCTTGAACACTGCCATTGTTACCAAACTTCCTCAGTACACTCACAGCTGCTATTTGTGATGCCGTCTCTGAGATGTCCAACACCAGAGCTGTCTGCATAGCAGGAATGGCTCATATTGCTGTCTGTATGCAAATTCGCCATTGATCAAATCCACCTTATCACTCATGCTACACTTCTGGAGAGAGCACAGGTCCAAACATCTAGGTGTTCCCACTGAGTGACCAAGACTGAGCCCTGCTCTTCCACAGGAGGCCTGCACGCCGCTGTCGCTACCGCCGCCGCCATGTCTCTAGTGATCCCTGAGAAGTTCCAGCACATTTTGCGAGTACTCAACACCAACATCGATGGGCGGCGAAAAATAGCCTTTGCCATCACTGCCATTAAGGGTGTGGGGCGAAGGTACGCCCACGTGGTGTTGAGGAAAGCGGACATCGACCTCACCAAGAGAGCTGGAGAGCTCACCGAGGATGA
>PVKA01021008.1:0-39355 GCA_004027165.1 Ctenomys sociabilis | reverse complement strand
AAAAAAAAAAAAAAAAAAAAAAAAAAAAAAAAAAAAAAAAAAAAAAAAAAAAAAAAAAAAAAAAAAAAAAAAAAAAAAAAAAAAAAAAAAAAAAAAAAAAAAAAAAAAAAAAAAAAAAAAAAAAAACAGGAGCAAAAAGCCTATTTAATAATATTTAGTTTTCCCAGAAAGGTGAAACATAGGAGAGCTTAGTTGCTGAAAAGGTAACATTTTTAAAATGCCAAAAGCTTTGAATCAGGACAATAGGAAAAAAATGGCTAGAGGGCATGTGAACAAACAGTAAGATCAGCCCTTGCCTTGCAAATGTGAAAGACCTTGTTTTGAGAAGAAAGCTTTACAGCACCATGCTTGCAGTCAGTGACCTAAGAAATGGTCATCCTGGGTTTGTTTCACAATCTAACCCAGAAGCTCTGAGAGGCATCTGGAGCTGTGGCCCTGGAGAGCCTGGCTACTGCCCAAAGTGACAGCAAACTGTGACATCATTCACTGGATGCTGATTTTATAACATACAGAATGCAAGAGTTATGGAGTCCAGGAGGCTTCCACCCAGATTTCAGTATATGACCTGGGAGGACAGGAAGTGTGCCCCTGAGAAGACAAGGTACGAAGCTGTGAAAATGCAGTCAAAGGTACAGTAGAGACTTCAGGACTTGGAGAAGCCAGAAATACCCAATGTCTAAGGAAAGCCATGAGGAGTGAGAGAAGCCAGCCTAGGAGGAAAGCCATGAGGAATCCACTCATCAGAAAACTACAGGGATGGAGCTTCCCAAGCCCTTTAGAGTTAATATTGTGCCACAAATTTCCTTTGGTGTTGAACAGAGAGCTACAGGATTCAATGTTTGCCCTTTTGGGCCTCAGTCTTACTTTAATCCTATTCCTATTGCCCCATTCTTCTCTCTTGGAAAGGGAATATTTATCTTGTGACATTTTGGTCAGCAGCATTTAACCTCTTTTTGATATTTACAGGGAGTTTGTATTACATCTCAGAGAAGACTTCAGAGTTGGACTTTTCAGCAATGCTGAAACTGTTAAACTTTGGCAACTCTTAGAGATGGAGTCAGTGTATATTGCACAAAGAGACACACATGAGTCCTTGGGGGCCAGGAAACAATGTTATGGTTTAGATCTAAAATGCCACCAACCCCCACCTGACCTGCGCACCGTGCCAGCCTCACCATGAAGGCACACTGAGCCAATGACCAAGTCCAGGTGTGGTGGCACATGTCTATAATCCCAGCACTGAGGAGGCTGAAAACAGAAGGATCACTATGCATCCAAGCTATGTAGTGAGACCCTGTACCAAATACCTGAATAAAAAAATAAAATAAAAGGGCCCCCAAAGACTCATGAGTTTGAAAGGCGATTGGATTGTGGGGTTTACAGCTGACTTGTTAAGAGCTAGGATCTGGTTACAGAAGGCGGGTCAGTGTGGCAGTGTTGTCTCCCCCGCCAGTTACTCCCTGCCCTTGCTTCTTGACAGATGTGGCATGAGCAGCCTCGTTTCTGCTGTGTGCCGCTGCCCTGCTGCTGCTTCTCTGAAGCTGGCTGACCCTGGATTAAAATCAGCCTCTCCTGCTTTAAGTTGCGAGTGTTGGGTACTGTACGTCAGCAATGAAGAAAGTAACTAAGACGTGTGGTATCCCAGAACACCAGAAAAGGTGCCGTTTATAAAGGAAAGAATAGTATTTCTCACAGTTCCTGAGGCTGAGAAGAAGCTGAGGGCTTTGCACTGGGTGAGATCCTCTGTGCTTCAGCACCCAATAACAGATGGTGGTGGAGCTAAAGGGAAAGAAAGAGCAGGCAGAGGTCTCAGTTCCTCCTTTGGTCAGGAGCCCACTCCTGTGACAAGGGGATTAATTCAGCCTTTTGTTTTTGCGGTGCTGGGGATAGAACTTGGGGCCTTACATATGCTCAGGAAGGGCTTTCACCACTGCGCTTAGTCCATGGTGGCCTGATCACCAATTATAACTCCCTCCTCTCAACTTCACTGTACCAGGAATTTAGTTTTCAACACATGACCTTTGGGAAACCATAGCAGAGGGTCTGAGCAGAAAAGAGATGAAGGGGACAGAAATGCTCTTATCTTGGGGCTGGAGATTTGGCTTAGCAGTAGAATGCTTGCCTCGCAAGCTGGAAGCCCTGGGTTCAGTCCTCAGCTCCAAAAACAAAAAATAAACCTCCCCTAAAAAAAAAAATTCAACCAAAAAAATACAGTAAAATCAGAAAACCAAAAACAGAAATTCTCTTGTCTTACATGGAGCAGTGATTACAAAGCTGTGAATCAGTTTTCAAAGTGCATCAAACCAAACATTTCAGATCTATGTGTTTTATTGCACATTCATTATCCAATTTAAAAATATTTATTGATGGTTTTTATCTGATTCAAAAGTAATTGTGCGTCATGCCAAATATCTATTTAAAAGCTCAGAAATCAAAATAACTTTAAGAGCAATGGATGGCACACTCCATAGTTCCAGTTGCTCACAAGGCTGAGATGAGAGGATTCTTTACCTCCTGGGCTCCAGTTCAAAACCAGCCTGGACCACTAGTGAGACCCCCACATACATGCATAATGTTATGGCTTATATTTTTCCTCCCTCAAAGCCTCATGCAGTCATTGAGGTACAGTTCTACAGTTTGTGATCAATTCATGATCCAAGGCTGGGATTCTGAGTCTGAGCTCCGCTAGAGCTGTGGGTGTGAGCTCACCTAGCCTGGGGCAGATAGCCTGAGTGCAACTTAAGAGAGACAGACTTGGTCTCTGTTGCCATTCTCCGGTTGTCTCACTCCTCCCATTTGCTCTTGCTGTCTTGCTGCCTTCTGCCACCATGAGCTGCTGCCCTCTGCCATGTGCCCCTCTGCCTTGGAGCCAGCTGAGAATGGACAGAAACCTCCAGTAACTGTGAGCTAAATAAAGCTTTCCTTCTTCCATTTTGGGTGTCAGGTATTTCTCCCAGCAATGAGAGAAGACAGAGACACATACATACATTCTCAAAACTTTGTACGCACATATACACTTCTCACACTTACCATTAAGTCCTCCTGTGTGCCTAGCTTTGGGACAGCCATGGGTAATGCCGAGATGAACAGCCATGGTTCCCATCCTGCTGCTGACAGACCCTTGGCCTTGATCCTCTCCCAAGACAGAGCTGCGGCTGGGGTTTGGAGAGAGGGTGTGGCCAGGAGGAACCTTGCCCTGAGACCCCAGCAACATGCTCACGATGTTACAGAACTCCCAGGAGAGTCGATACAGTTGGGTCTGGAAGCAAACACCTAGAACTCTAGACAGACATTCTACCCTGTGCAAGTGGGTCCAGCTGTGACACTAGATGTGACAAGGTATGAGGGAACATGAGCATAAAGTGAGAGGTTTTGAAGAACAGCTTTCTATCTACATATTGGTGTTTGAAGAAAAACCATTACATTGTGGGCCTTGGAATAAGGAGAGGAGGGACCCAATATGAACACACTATCCTTCACCCTGCTTTCTATGTGCACAGAGCAAGTAGAATCAGGTAGGAAGGAATGAATAGGTGGAAGAAAGGGGCATCAGTCAGGACCCAGGGAAGCCAGCACCTTTCCGGGCTGTCCTTCTGTCCCGTCCCTGTCTGAAGCTCTTCCCAACACCTTCATCTTATGCTTGAGTCCCCCAGCCTGCTCCTTGAGGCCTGGAAGACCGAGAGCAGCCAGGACTGCTGTCGACAGCAGGAGGCGTGAGCCCTGGCGAAGCACGAGTGCCAGCGTCGGGGGTGTGACTGCCTCCTGGGCTCACTGCGGAATGAGAATGTGGGGCAACCTGCTAAAAAAAAATCTTACAAGTTCAAGATGGTGACATTAAATCACACAGTGGGACATCCAAAACACATGTGAATCTGATGTTCTGTCAGCATCAAGACCCAAGGTGACCCAGGTATAAAGAACCTAGAATTAGGAATCAGCCGTAGTGAGGCTTGAATTCAAATTCTGCCACCTGGCAAGCGGATGAGCTCAGATAAATTAACCTCTCGGGGATTTCAAGTCATCCTGTATACACTGGAGAGCGAATGGCTCATCTCATGCGTTCCAGGGAGGACTCGCTGATCGGGATGTGTCTGTCTATGACAAGCATGGTGCACACCTGGGAGGATTTTCCATATCACTGCTCCACCCCACCAGCCCTCAGAAGTGATCACAGCCCTAAATCAGCAGGTCTCCTACTCCTGAGAAGCCACATGCCCTCAGAAGATGGCTGAGTCTTTGTGACCGGGTGAGACATTTTCAGACCAGGCACTCCTGAAATGACATGCTTCAAACACTCTTAGTAAATATAGCAGCAAAACGGGAAACAAGACGATATTAAAGGAAACCTCCTCCCCTAGGGTTCAGCTGGTGGTTGTCGTGTTCTGTTACCCACACTGTATTTCGAGGCACATGTATGCCACGCTATAAATAACATGTTCTACCAGGAAACCTTGGCTAGGGCAGAAATGAGTGGTCTGTTTACCAAAAAAGGATTAGACAGCTATATGAGTATACTGCAAATTTGTCAACTTTCTCTGCAGGATGATTATGTAACTCCTATGTGACTTGGACCACTGTGATTAAAGAATTAAAGAAACCCAATACGCAGAGCTGTAGAGCTATTGGAGGGATTTTCTTGAATGTCTTGACTTATAAGGCGTGAGAGGTCACACAAAGCATGTTAGGGCCCTGTGGCTGGCCACTCGGGTAAATCAGTACATTGGGATAAACAAAAACAGGAGCAAAACTAATGACAAAGGCCAGCCAGATAGCTCAGTGGATTAAAGCACCTGCTTAGGCAGACACAGGGACCAGGGGTTCAATCCCTAGCCTGCCATGCTGGCCCCGCCCCTGGGGCACACTGAGACTCCTGGGCATAGTGGCATGTGCTTGTAATACCAGCCCTTGGGAGGCTGAAAACAGGAGCCTCATCACTCTGAGTCCGATCTGTGCAGTGAGACCCTAGAGACCCCGTCCTAAATACATTTAAAAAGAATTAATGGAAACAAAATTGTTCAAAAGTACAATGCACATGGTTCTAAAAGAAGTGACAGAAAAAAAATAAAAAAAAATAAAAAAAAATAAAAAAATAAAAGAAGTGACAGGCTCTGACTGATTCTCAGTCCCTAGAAACATGCCAAAAAGTCACGAGATTAACTTAGGATGCTTCAGTTTATCCCTAGTCAAAGGTTCTGTGTAGACACACAGCTCATTTGTGATACTCAACTCTTATAAACCATTTTGAACAACTGGCTCATAAGATGAATATCAGTTCCCCATTCCTCTCCTCAGATGAACTGATCAAACCTCCTCAATATCATAATTTCATTATTAAAATGAAATCTGGTATCTTTAGTAAATAATGCCTTTGTCCTAAGAGTAACTCCACTGCCTCTCATTCCTGGCAAACCATTACGACAAACACTTCAGGGGATTGGAGCTTTGAGTTCTTCAAATGAGTCTGCAAAGGCATTCATCCAGGGTATGTGTATAAACCCAAGCCTCAGTGCATGCATCCATATTGAATATATCACATACTTTTGCAATATCTTTCTTACTCTAGGGCATTTCCAATTTTATGAGTTCCACTTTCCAAAATGAAAGCCAGAACTACTTTCCCAGCATCCCTCTGTAATTAGGACAAAGACACGTGACCTAACCTCAACCAATCAGATGCACCTGCATGGTTTGGTTTGGTTTCCAGTTATGTTGTGAAGAGTTTCAAACAGGGACACCTGTAGATGGAATTCTAAGGGAGGCAGGTAGAGTTTTAAATTTCCCTGAATCCACACATTTAAAAGAAAAAAGAAAAAAAAGTAAACCAAATAAACAACAAAAGCAAACTGATGTGGACAACTACAACAAAACTGATGACAGCATTTCTTCCATGATTAGCAAGCTATGAGCTCACGAGGACTCATCACATAGTCTGTGTCTCGGCACTATGTGGCAAGACAGAGAGGTGCTGTAGGGGTCTCCAAATAGGACCAACTCAAAATAGCCAGCTGTGTAAAGAAGAACTTGTGCTGGGCATGGTGGCACAGGCCAGTTGTCCCAGCTACTCAAGAATATAAGGTGGGAGGATTGCAAGTTCAAGACCAGGCAACTTAGTGCGATCCTTTGAAAAAAAAGAAAGAAAGAAAAAGAGCCAGGGTGTGACGTGTGTGGAATGACAAGGCCTGCACAAGAGTCATCCTCAGTACTGGTGTGTGGGATGGATGGTTAGTTGGCTGGTAGATTGGTTAGCTCATGGGGCTGAGGATTGAACCCCAGCTCTGCTGCTAGGCAATTATTCTACCACTGAATTGTACTTCCAGTCGCTAAAAGACATTTTTTTTTAAAATGTAAGGCAAAAAAGAATGCCACCAATCAGAATTAAGAAAAACTCAAAATCTATGTGATAAACCTCAGGAAATTTTTTTTTAAATAAAGCCAAGTAAATATAATGTATAACATCTTAAGAGAAGTAAAAACTAAAAGAAAGACACTTTAAATTTTTAAAACAGGGAAAACTGAATAGATTATAGAAGAAAGTGACAGATATTGAAAATGGGCAAAGATGATGCCTACTCTGAGATAATAGGGAGAAAACAAGAGGGAAGCACAACAAATATTTTGAAATATATAGTATTTCCTAGATATCCTTTCTTTCTTAGAAAAAGAAAAAAAATATGTTGGAACTCTATATTGAAAAAAAACATAGTGAATACCTAAAATAGCACTAAAACATCATCCAGTAAAAATTGCTAGACTCTGGAAAAGAATTAAGTACTCTCCGGGTATCTACATGCATGCATGAAAAGCATGTAGAAACTTTTTTAAAAAGAAAACTAAATTATCATCCAATTTTCTGATAGCAAGAATTTATGCCAGAAGAAAATAGAAACAAGGAAAGAAAATGTGATTCAAGAGTTTATACCCTGTGGAAGTGGCTTTGGACTCAAGGTTTAATGAAAAGGTTCAGGAAATATTGTTGATTCTGAAGACTCAACTGAAGAACAAACTTCAGACAGTAACAAATGGCTGAGCGATGCCAGCATGATGGAATTAATGCAGATAATGACACCAGGACCAACTGAGGTTCACAGGGACCAAAATACCCTGCACACCAACTTCCTGCTTGGGACGATGGGCGACGACGCCTCTGGAGGAGGAAAGAGCTGTGCAAGAAAGAACTCTTTGACTGTGGTATTTCTGATGATGTAATGTTACTATTCTAGTCTGGGATTATTGTGTTTTCAGTAGTAGATAAAATAAATAAGTGATTATAGAATATTCTAATTATATCATCTCTTAGGTTTTTATTTTGTTTAGCTGTTTGTTTGTTTGTTTGTTTGTTTGTTGAGACAGAGTCTCACTATACAGTTTAGACTGTCACTAAACTGACTATGTAGCCCAGGGTGGCCTTGAATTCATGGCAATATTCCTGCTTCAGCCCCCTGGATGCTGAAATTACAGGTGTGTACCACCAGAGCCAGCTACCCTAGATTTCTGAGAATCAAGATTTTCAATAGGGAAAAAACGCATAGATTTTTGAAATCAGAAAAAGGTTAAATTAAGAGTTAGAATGTGGCTCAGTAGTAGAGCATCTGCAAGGACCTGAGTTCAATCTCTAACACAGAAAGATCATAGAAAGGAAGGACAATAGGAACAAGAAAGGAAGAAAGGGTGGAAGGGAAGGAAAGCGAGAGGGAAGAAAGAAGGAAGGGAGCAGAAGGAAAGAAAGAGGAAGGAAGGAAGGAAAGAAGAGAAAGAGAGAGAGGAGATTAAATTTAAGTGTAAAAACCTAGTCGTGGATTTGAACAGCAGTATCGTGTATAAAACCATGAATGCTATGCGCATAAACCTATGTAGACATAGGGGTTAGATACCCAGACCTTCATGCTGCTACACCAGCCCCATCCCCAGGGCACGCTGAGCTAGCGAACAAGTCCTGGCATGATGGCGCAAGCCTGTAATCCCAGTGCGGGGAGGGATGAAAACAGGAGAATCACTACTAGTCTGAGCTGCTTAGTGAAACCCCGAACCAAATACATAAAATGGAAAAAAGAAAAACCACATCCTTATATACACATCTCCAAGCTCTGTCTATTGGTAAGACAACTGCCAATTAAGGAAGAGTAAGTGTTCTTAGTGGCTGGGTCAGGGTTTTGAAATGTCATTTCTTACTGAGAAAACCAGGTTTCTTAGAGAAATGGCTGGCTCTGCTTTGACGCAATAAATCCACAAGGTAAACCCGAAACTTCTTCCCATATCATACAGTGAACACTGTTAAAAAGCCTAGGGTTATATGAGGAGTCAGAAGCCAAACTAAGAGGTTCCCACTAGCAAAATATAGAATAATTTGAACTTCAAAAAGTATAAGTGCACTAGCTCTGATGTCACCCTAGCCCTGGGAGGCTGAAAGAGGAGGATCACACGTTCAAAGCCAGCCTGCTCTAAAGACTGACAGTCCCTGTATCCAACAACAAAAAAAAATTGTAACTTGGAAGATTCATCAAATGTATTTTAATTCATGGAATCATGTTGACTCTTTTAAAAAGCTAATTGATCATATTTGGAGCATAATAACATAATGATAGACCTATCCGCGATCTTGAAAACCAATAAAGAACAGAATCAAATTTTCTCTTACCTCCTGAACAGATAATCAAACAGTAAATAGAAGGCAAAATACCTTACTAAATTGAGCCAACTATAAATTCTAAAGAAATGGTACAATCAGAACATCATCACTTTGCCATCCCCAAACAACTGACAGATCTCAGCAACAATCATCTGTACCTGCTATCATCAGAAAAACAAAGCTGACCAAGGAGTGCAGTGCATGCTTAGAATAGCCACTGTCCTGGGTTTGGTCTCCAGGACCGGAAAATAAAATAGAGAGCCAGGTGTCCTGCACCTCTGGTGAAAGAGCACCTTGGGGCGCACCCTAAGCTCGTCAGACCAGGTAGGCACAGTCAATCCAAGTTTCTAACTGTTAGGGACCCTGGGTGTGACTGCTTGGTCAGGGAGGTAAATGCATGAACTTTTGACTCAGAAGAAACTGTTGAAAAGAAGTTAAAAATGTAAAATGCAAGAAGAAGTCACCCAGGACCCATTCTGGCAAGGTGGCAGAGCACAAGGACGGGAAGCAGCTGGCTTTCAAGGGCAGCTTGGCCCAAGTCCTACTGGCAGTGTCACACGCCCAGCATTGGCAGCTGCTCTGGCGTGAAGCAATCAGCCGTCCACTGGTGCAGCTCACTCATTGTTTCTATGAGCAGAGCTCTCCTGGAAATTTTCTGAGCTACCTGATTTCCCTTACTAGATCTTCTCTTCTTTTCCTAGAATAGACACTGTTCTTTGTAACTAAAGAATCTTGCCTGATCCAAAAGATTGGCAACTGTGTGTGTATGTGTGTGTGTGTGTGTGTGTGTGTGTGTGTGTGTGTGTGTGTGTTACTACACTAAATTAATGTCTCCAGAATGCTATGGGGTTTCTCCAAATGTAACTAAAAAACCTAGATTGGCTGACAGAAAGGACTTGTTTGCTTTGATCAGTGTCAGCCTCTGAAAGTCTGGAAGAAGACAAACAGAACTTGGCCTCTACAGAACTCAGTATTTGACAACTGCCAGGAGTGTGTGTATAGTAATCTTCACTTTTATATAAACCTCATGAGAGTGACAATGAAAACCTTTTCTCAGAAAATTCTTAAAGAACCGTTTACTCTGGAAGCAGTCGAGTCTAACAGCATACCCACAGCCAGTGTTTATTCAGCATTTACGTCTTTGTGTCTGTGCCACACTTTCCTGTGCTTCTTATGGCTTATTTTGCATAAAAATCATGGATGTTCACAACATACCATACAGTGTTTTGCAATGCTGGTCACCTCTATTCTGTGTTCTCTCCCCAGTCAGGCGTGGCCATGTTCCTCCATCTGGCTGGCCATTGAAGGTGAGAAGTAAAATTTTTCCAGCTCTGCAAGCCAGTATGAGACCGAGCTAAGCTTTGCCCTCCTCTGTTTCTAGCTGCCATCCAAGATGGAGGCTTCTCAGTCGGGAAGATGGTGTGGAGCAGAGCCACACTGAGCATGAGTGTGTGAGGAATAAATAGGAGCAACTCTTTCCCCACCGCGGAACTTGGCCTCTCTGCCTGGGGGCTTAGGAACTGCTTCTTACTGTAATCGCAATTATTCCTTAAGCACTCTTGGTAAACCATGCCGTTGTGTCTTCCAAACTCACTGTGAGGTACGCGTTCACGTCTTCACTTTACAGTTAGAAATTCTGACTCAGAAGAAACTGTTGAGGAACAAGGTGAGGAATAAGACTGAAGAGGGTAAATAACTCCCCACCTGGTTAGGAGCAGCCTTGGGGTCAGGGCCTGAGTCAGCGCAAGGCCTGGGGCCCCAGCTCTTAAAACCAAGGCCAGATTGAAGCCTTCTCCCCACCAGGCACAGCCCTCCACCCTCACTGAGGTCTCAAGGACACCTGAGTCTTCCCCAAGCTCAGACAAACTCAGCAAACCTTCACAACACACTGACAGCAGGGCTATGGCCAGATGACATCAGGGCTAAAGCACAGAAAAATAGAGATCACAGCCTGCTGTGGTACATGCCCACAATCCAGCATCTGGAGGCTGAGTCAGAAAGACTGCTGAGAAGTTGAGGCCACTCTGAAGTACAAGTCATGTTCAAGGCCATCCTGAACTGCATAGCAAAACCCTATCTCAAGAAGAGAAAATCCCAACCTTTCTGAGTTTGTTTCCGCCTATAAAAAATCCTAACAAAACCAGCTCTGGATATTCACGAAATAACACACACAGCCATCTGAGTATGCCCCCAAATCGCATGTGTGTGAGTGTAGCTAAGAGGTGTGGGGGAGGGGTTAGATCAAGAAGGCTCCCCCTTCACGGACCGATGGATGAATGGGTTAATGCCGTGACACAAAGGCTTGGGGTGGGGGCTTTTGCTTGCTCCTGCTCTGTCATGTGGGGACGCAGCATTGTTCTCCAGTGGACGCAGCTTTCCAGGTAACATCTCAGAAGCAGAGAGAAGCCCTCATCAGGCACCGCACCTTGGTATCAAACTGCCTGAGCTCCAAACTGTGAGAAATAAGCTTTCGCACTCTACAACTGACCCAGCCCTCAGTGTTGTACTGCAGCTGCATGGAACAAACAAATATGCGTGAATCACTTTAAGATCATAATGGGTGGAAACGTCCAGGCATCAAATCTGCATAAGAGTGAGTTGAGTCGGAGCAGGGGGAGGTCTGGAAAGTGACTTCACCTGGGTTACAGCTCTACCCTTTTACGGCAAGGCACTTGGAGGTAACAGGGATTTGGGTTCCCAAAATATCTCCCTAGGAGAATACTTTACACACTCTTAATACCTTTGTTTAAAGTTTTTGATTAACAACCCTCAGTCTGACACACTTTAGATTGTAGAACACTGCGGAATTGCTGAACTGGAGGCATCGCCAATATCCTGGAATTCAGGACTCCTGGTAGATGGGCACAGGGAGGGGGCATTCTCTCTGTCCCGCAGCAGTGTGGAATACATGTGAACATGCAAGCTCTGGGCACATGTGCATGTGTTTGCAAGCAGGCCAAAGAGCATGTGAGTCGGCCCAGGTTTCTCAGCCTGCAAAGCATTCAAGGTAGACATGGCACTCTGGGGTTACTGAACTCTAGTTTGGGAAAGATCCTCAAGAGAAATCAAAGGGAGCTGAGGCCTGCTGAGTGCCCTCTGCATGCCTGGAACTTTACACAAGCAATCTCTAGTGTTCATAACCACTCCTCAAGGTCTGGAGTTTAAGAGGATTACATAACCTGCCCAAGGTCACACAGCTAACAAGGGACAAGCACAACTGAATTCCTGGTGCGTCTAACCCCAAAGTTTGGGCTCTGTCCTCTAGCCCAGAGGTTGGCACACTACAGCCAGCAGGGTAACTTCTATCCAGCATCTCATCTCCATGCTGCCCGTGAGCCAAGAAGGCTTTTTACAGTTCTAAGTGGTTCAAAAAAACAAAAATATACTGTGAGTTGCAAACACTTTATGAATTTAAACATCCTGTTTTTATTTCTCGACATCAGAATTGAGTGACCAGAAGTGAAGTTCTGTTGCCCCTCCTGCTTGTCTGTGTATCGTCTATGGCTCCTTCCAAGCCAAAATGACAATGGCAGAACTGATTGTTTCCCACCTGGGCCTTTGCGGAAGGAGTTTGCCGTCCTCTCTCCTAAACCCCATAGCTTTGTAGGTGATCACCCACGAACAAGGAAAGAGAAATCAAGAGGGATTTCATTTGCATAACTGTGCCCCAAATTAAAGACCACCTCAGTCTTACGCATGGTTTCATTTTCTGCAGCTTCAGTTTTCTAAGGTCAACAGGCTCTGAGCATATAAAATAGAAAATTCAGAAATAAAAATTCTCCTCTTTTACACTGCACATCCAGAGCAGCATGATGAAACTGCCCTTCGCCTCACTTCGTCCCACCTGGATGTGAATCCTTCGTGCGGCGGGTCCACATGGCTGGACCACACGCTGTCGCTTACGAGCCACCTGGTTGTCTGGCTGACTGTCGTGCTGAAGCAGTGAGCGTGCGGAACAGCCATCCTAAGTGAAAGAATAGTGATGCTGGCGATTCTACTACACTAAGTACATTGCTTTAATTGTTCTATTTTATGAGTATTAGTTATTAATGTCTTCCTGGGGCAAATCTATAAATTAAGCTTCGTGTTAGACTTTAAACTGCGTACATGTAGGGAAAAAGCAGAGTTTGTAGAGTTCTGTACCAACTGCACTCATACGCATCTCCCAAGTGCCCTGGAACATATTCCCATGAAGAAGGGGAAACCATATATTGGGGAGACGGGGTCATGCAACGGGAAATCCTAAGGGGCAAACATGGGAGTTAAGAAGAACACAGGTTGGTCAACAAGCACAGCTGACCAGAGTGGAAGGGGAAAGCCCCGAGGCCTGGGACTTCACATGTGCAGTTCAAACTCAGTGGGGAAGGATGGAGCCATTCTGGGGAGACAGAATGGTAAAGAGGCAGACTCAGGGCAGGCCAGCTCCTGGAAACCAGCATGCTGACTGGGTTTGAGGACACAACTTAGGCTGGGCACAGGGTTCACTCTCAGAACCTGCTCCTTCACAGAAGAAAACAAAGT
Source organism: Ctenomys sociabilis (assembly GCA_004027165.1). NCBI lineage: Eukaryota > Metazoa > Chordata > Mammalia > Rodentia > Ctenomyidae > Ctenomys > Ctenomys sociabilis. The sequence continues at coordinate 26,208 of PVKA01021008.1, read as the reverse complement.
CAAGTGGATGTAAGTGAAAACCACAGCCCAGCCACAATGAATATATTCATAGCATACTAATGAGAAAGGAAATTATAAAATGTGATTGTTTTATAAAAGACATTATAGGGATCAGGGATCCCTCCTGTCATTCAGGAGCTATTTCTGTTCCTATACCCCATTCGTTTTCCTCAATAAGTTTTACTACTCTTAATCTCTACCATTGCTTAGAATTCATTGTTCAACTTCAGGGAGCACAAATTCGACCTTTGGACATCTGGCAGTTTGGGAGCTATGTTCATTTTCCCTGCATCACCTTGGAAGTCCAGCTGAGATCACTGGAAGGAGACTTAAAGCTGTACGGCTGCCCAAGATAAGAAGGCCCAGTACCCTTCACGGGCCCTCAGATAGGCCCTCTGTGGGGTATCTCTGGCTGTAGATAAACCCCTTCAAATGGAAGCATTCATTCTGAACCTCTTTTCCCCTCAGGAAAAGTTAGTATACCTTGTCAGAGAGACTATTATAGACAGTTAAGTTAGACAGAAATGTTACAGGCAGTCAGATAGGACTAGACCCTCCAGGGATTCAGTACAAAAGATGAGAATGCAGCCGGGCATGGTGGCACATGCCTGTAATCCCAGCACTCGGGAGGCTGAGGCAGGAGGATTGTTGTGAGTTCGAGACCAGCCTGAGCTACAAAGTGAGCTTAAGGCCAGCCTGAACTGCATAGTGAGACCCTGTCTCAAAAAGACAAAAAAAAAAACAAAAAAAACTAAAGTCACAATGGGCAGACTTACATATTTCCCTAAAGGATAAAAGGAAGTTTGAGATTATTGGTACAAGTCCTATGAGGTTTTCCATTTAATAATTATCTCATTAGAGGTAGGGTGGATCATCCTCTCACACTTACTAAGATTAAGGTCAAAAGTAAGACTGTAGATGATTGGCCATGATTAATGATGTCATCCAAATGCCCTTGTTACTATTGGATCAATATTCCCTAAGCAACTATACTTGTAATCTTATTGGTTGACTGTAATTTTGTCCCATGTTGTACCCACCTCATGATTTTGCTCTATAAAACTTCCTTTGAGAAGTAGTCTCCTTAGCAACATATTCAGGATCCCTCCTTTCTCTCAGGAGCTATTCCTATTCCCCTATGCTTTTACTTTCTTTTTCTTTTTTTTTTTATCATCAGTACCAGGGATTGATTATTCTACTGAACTATCTCCCCAGCACCCCCCATGCCTTTTCCCTAATAAATTTTTGTACCCTTAAAAAGAGATAAATAAGCAAAAATGGGTATACATGTAAATAACGGTATGAAGCAGAAATAAATGGAAACTGTGATGGTTAATCTCAAATGTCAGCTGGATTGAATTAAGAAACATCAGGGCCAGAGATGTAGCTCAGTGGTATAAACACCTGCCTGCCAAGGGCAAGGTCCTGAGTTTGATCCTTGGTAACCAAAACAAAAAAGAAAGAAAGAAAGAAAGAAAGAAAGAAAGAAAGAAAGAAAGAAAGAAAGAAAGAAAGAAAGAAAGAAAGAAAAAAAGAAAGAAAGAAAGATCTAGGAATCTGGCAAAGCAGCTTCTGGGTGAATCTGAGGGCATTTCCAGAGATGACTGGCACATGGGACATACTGACGGGGGAAAGCCACCCTTTATGTGAATGACACCATGCAATAGGCTGGGGCCCAGATGGAACAAAGACAGAAGGAGGAGAAGGCACAGGTCCTTCCTGTCCTCTCTGTGCATCCTGGTTGCTATGAGGCAAGCACCTTGCTCTGCCACACCCTTTCTGCCATGCTGTCTGCCCCACACAGGCTTCAGCCCTCTGTCCAGTGACTGGACCCTCTGAAACTATGAGCCAAGACAAATCTTTTCTCCTTAAATTAGAATGTGTTAGGTCTCTTGTCACATTGCTCAAAGTTGACTAAACATAAGCATTTACATCAACTTCTTATATGGAAGAAGTTACTTGTATGAAATAAGAGAAGAGAGGAAGAAGCTTTCTCATTCCACTTTATAGTTGTATTTTTATCTGCAGAATCTACTTTTCACTAAAACGTATCAAACAAAAGGGGCTGAGGGTATAGCTCAGTGGTAGACCACATGCTCAGTGTATATGTGGCCATGGTTTCAATCTTCAGCATACAGTAAATAAATAAGTAAATGCAATTAAATAAAATGCAAGATCTATCATCTATACAACAAACAGACCCTAACAGACTATTGAATATGCCAGTGTGAAAAGTGACCAAGACCCAGGAACCTACTAAGTCACCAAAGCCTGTAGTGTCAATGTCAACTACCTTTTTCCAATAATGAACCATATTACATAGATACAAGCTGAGCGATGAATACATGAGATGTTTTTGTATTGTTTTTGCAACTCCTTGCTTGCCTATAACTAATTTCAAATTTAAAAAGAAAAAATTTTTTAATCTATTAGGTTGAGTGACCTTGCACTGTCAATACTGACTGCTTTTGACCCCCAAAGAGGACATTTCTTCATATTGTCAACTTTAGAGCGGATCTAAGGGACAGCTGTCATGTAACTTCCTTTGATCCTATCTGAAAGGACACTGGTAATGGACAAAGGGTGGTCTGTGTGTAGTATAGCACTTTAATCCAGCCAGAATTCTAGAGACAGATGAGCCTTGTGGGACAGCTGTGGTCTCGGGGTTCTTGGCGATACTGGGTCACTCTGCTCTGTCTCCACCCTCCCTCAGCCTCATTGATACTAAGAACATAGGTAACCCAGGACCTGGGAAGATGCCACCTTACACACAGGCTTGCTGTCATTCCCTAAGACTTTCATTAGTGCAGTGCTATCAGAAAAGTTCTGGATAAGAGGACAATATTAAATTCCGCATCCTCCCAAGCCAAAGACAACCCACAGCACATGGTGATCTACTGTTGCCCTCATAAAGGCCTTATGTGGCTTCTGAGCGGTCAGCATAGACCCAAGTCACAGCTACAAGAGCAGACCTCAGAGAGATCCGTAGCAAGAAGCAAGACCTTCCAGTGTTATACCCCAGATCCTGCAGAGAAATGTGGGGAAACCTTAGACCAGAGGAAAAGAGCACCTTTGCTGTGAGGTAGAGTGTGACATAAAGCCTAGAGGCAGTGTAAACCTTGGGGTTGGACTGAAGCATAAATGACCCTGGATTATTATATTAGCTAATAGAAGGCCAACAAAGCTCCTGAGAAAATTTGTCAAATTTCCTCAGAAAGTTTCTTTCATTTTCATTGGCAACAACTGAAAGTCTTAAAATTAATTGGGGTACTTCCTTTGCCCTTAAACTTTTATTCTTTAACCAAGATCATTTCAGGACTTAAAAAAAATATTTTAGAGAGCATTAAATATTTAGCTGAGAGAAAAACAGCTAAAAGAAAAAGACTTACCCATGAGGAGTATAAGATAAAAGAAATACATTAATTTTCTAGAGTTGCCAAAGTACTGTAGACTGGGAAGTTAACCAGCAGCCAGCTATTGCCTCAGTTTCTGAGCCTGGAAGTCCAAAATTGAGGTGTTGGTAGGGTAGCTTCCAAGGGGGTCAGTCCGGGGTTGATTTTCTTAAAAGAAAAATAAACAACTTAAATGTAACAGAATTTATTTGCCCAAAGAACAATTCATGAATCAGGCAGAACTCAGAATCAGAAGTGATACAGTGATTCTACCCTTGCAAGCTATAAGCCAAACAAGTATGCCAAATAGAGACATTACCTGATTGGCTACAGGGGAGTGTTTGTTTTATTTGAGCATGATGTCATTGGTCAGCTGTTTGTGATTGGCTGAAGCTCAGCTAAGCCAAGCCTCAACTGTTTATTACAGAAATATACTACTAAGTCATCCTGTGGCTACTACCTGGCAACATAAGGAGGGAGACAGCTCCAGACCAATGGCATCATATTTATTTAATTGAACACTTCTTTGAGAGGCAGTGAGGGAGAATCTGCTCCATGCCTTTCTCCCAGCTTTTGTTAGTTTGCTCCCACTCTTTGGCCTCATAGATTATTGGATCATCCTACCAATACTTGTCTCTATCCTCTCATTCACACTACTCAGAGTCCAACGTTTTCTCATTAGGACACCCATCACATTGGATCAGAGACTCACCCTAAGCCAATAGGCCTTTCTTAAACTATACTTTAAATCACTGTATTTCCAAATAAGTCACATTAAGAGGTATGTGGGCTCATATGGTTGGGATATAAAACAGCTCACAAAAGCCTCATGTGCTCAGAGGCAGGGTCTGCCTGGAGGAGAGAGGTCACTGGGGAATATGACCTGGAAGGGTGTAGTGTATAGTCCTGCCCCACCTCCCCCCTTCTACACTTCCTGCTTCCTGGCTGCCATAAGGGGAAGCTTCCCTCACTACACGTCTCTACCCTGCCATTTCTGCCTCGGAGCCAGCCAACCCCAGACTGACCCCCCTGAAACGACGAACCAAATTAAACCTCTTCTTTAAATTGTGGGTATTTATCCCAATAATGGAAAAGCTGACTAATACAGGATGGTTAGGATTTAATATATGAATTTGAAGGGATGTAACTTAGCCCACAGCGAGGAGCCGAGATCATTATTTACATTGAACCCTCCCAAATTTCTCCTGGCTCTACTCTTTTTGTGGCTGGGCCTAGTGCAATCTCTTTCATTAAACATGAAATGCATTAAAAGCCAAACCTCTGAAGCTCCAGAAAAACCATCTAAAGGGTATAGAAAATCTGACAGTAAATCATTGAAATTGAATGAACAAGTCATAGGGCATCCTTGGCAGGAATCCTAATCACAGAAGCCACCAGAACACGTGGGTGGTAGCCTTGGTTCTGGTGTTAAGGTAAGCAACCCACCTCACTTTCTCAGCTACAGAGTCTCTCTCTCTCTCTCTAAGGTGGAGGGGTTGATGAGTCCACCGTGTCACCTATGTCCCCAGGGCATGAGCCTGGCTGTGTGGGAACCAGGATGAGAGCCAGGACAAGTCTACTTATACCTGGAACTGTCTCTATTGTATCTCCATCTCTCTGAGATTTGAAACCTAGCCGTCCCAGCCCTAACTACAGGCTTTAAATCTCCCTTCCCTCCAAATCCCTGACCCACCTAAAGATCAGCAAGTCACCCCATAATCTTTCTGAAAGGCCTAGTAGCTGGACAGCCTATAATTTCCTTCACTAGCATCACCCATCCCCACAGAGCCCTGACTGGCTCCGGGCAGGACAAGGGCTGGTATTTAGTAAGCGCTGGGTTTGTTCATCTCAGCTCATGGTTTCACGGCCACAGTACTAAAGCCGTCTGGAGGATCCATGCTGAGCCAAGTGTGGGCAGCCTTGCGGGCTTGCAGGGGTCAGATTCAGGTTTTGCTTTCCGCCCTTCCCATCTCCAGGCAGGATTTCCACAGGGACTCACACATCTGAAAATGGAAAAGTCGCTACAGTCTTAGCCAATTACCTTTCCGCTGACTGCCTGCCATGTATACTCACAAGTAACAGAAGACACCCTTTGTGCCCCTGCCTACCGGAGCAGTCTGAATAGGCTAATGCGTATTGCTGGCTACCACTAGCCACAGGAAGGGAAAATGTAAGATATCAGTGTCTCTTGTTTTATATGCAGCTTTGGAGGATAATAATAAACTCTTATTTTTAGGGACAAACACCACAATGTGTACCATTGCAAAAGGGCAATGACCACTCTAAATAGGCTGTCTCGGAAGGGCTAATAAATAATACACTTCTGGTCTTTAAACTTAACAACAGCATTATTTTTTTTTATTTTTTATTCATTTAATGATAAAAAAGATAAAATAGCAATGAAACAATTTCAAAACAGGTTAGTAGGACAGTTCCAATAATTAATGCATTGCATATTGTTGTCTTCGTAGTAGTTATTCAGAAGACAAGATGCAGACCTGATATCTTGTCTACACAATATTAGTATAAACCTTTCTTCTCATTGAACTAAGAGAACATAACTGTATATCTATCCTAACTATCTTGTATATATATTCTTTTTCACTACAAAATAATCTTTTATTTATCTCCCCCTTTTTTGTTTTGTCTTTTTAGTAGTGATAGTGGAAAAAAGAATTTTAATGTATATGCCTCAAATGCTACAGTTTAATATTTTATGTATTTCAAAGCTATACATTTAATGAAGCATTATAATAAAATATAGGTCATCTATTAAACAAAAAATAACAGAAAAGAAGACCACTATATGCGTAAGTGATACAGGAGGAGGGGGCCACAGGCTGTGTTCATAACAATTCTTTTTTTTTTTTTTTTTTTTTTTTGGCAGAACCAGGGATTGAACTCAGGCCCTTGCACTTGCCAGGGAAGTGCTTATTCCACTGAGCCATCTCCCCGGCCCCCATAACTTAATTCTTGTCTCCACCGGGAGTCCCACTCCATTAGGGAGGGAGAAACCACGTGGAGGGGTGGTGAGCACAAAATCTAAGCAGTATACATTGCCTACAAAGGTGATGCCAGGGAAACTGCAAGTTTTGGATCCACAAAAAGCTTCTTAATCTCCAGTTTGTTGGTCTTCAGCTTGCGGCACCCAAGGTCACTCAATATAAATGGGGAAAGACCCACGGGAACGGCAAGCTTCACTCGGATGACTCAGGGCCTTCAATCCAAGAAGCCTTTACCATACCTCAGCTCTGCTGCTGCATGCCCAGGTACTGAAAGTGTTGACCCTTTCGGGGTGTCATCCAGTTCCTCTGTAACAGGGACCTAATTTGTGGCACCTACAGTGAATCAGTGGCACGGCACGTGGGACAGAGCTTCACAATCATGAAAGCACATCAAGTGAAATGCATCAAGCAATACCATGAACAGGGAATGGTAGCACTTTTCAAGTGCTATTAACAATGATGATAAAAACCTAAGAAAGTCAGTTACTTCCCGAGCTGACCCACATCCCCATCTTTACAGCACATAGTCATCAGTCCTGGAGTAACATTAACACCACTAGTTTTTACCCTTGCCTGATGATCAAATAAATGCCTCTAATGCAGCCATCTGAATTGATCTTCACCAAGGAAACCAATAGGGAGCCAAAGGTAAAGGAGCCAGATCTTCAGGATCACCCATAATGAAAGAGTGAGACTCCCAATGCCAAATGGGAGGCTCTATTGACAAAATCATGGCCCTTCTGGAATGAAACTGCCCAGTCAGTTTCACTGGTGTCACTGGTGTGACAGTGGTGTCACAAAGTGGTTGCTTGTTGACAAAATCTCACCAGGACTCAAAATCATTATGGAGACTAATTGCAACATTACTGTGACCCTGAGGGTGAGCAGGTCCTCGGACTGCCAATCAGCCTCCTCCTGCACAGCCACTGGGGGAGTGGGAACACCCCCTCCAGTTTCACTCAGTGCAGCTGGAAGTGAGATGGACCCAGCCGAGTGATGACCCGAATCTCCTTCCGGCCATCAGCATGTCCTGTACATCAGTGCAACTGTATAAACCATCCCTGCTTCCAGTGCCTGATCCCAGATCCGAAACAGGCCTATTGCTCATGGAACTGACAATCCCACCTCTCTAGAGGAGGAGTAGTGTTCTCAGTACCAAATCCATGATGAGAAAAAAAGCAATCAGAATCCAGTTTTTGTTTTTTGTTTATTTTGTTGAGACAACGTCTTGCACAGTTGCACAGGCTGGGCTCAAACTTGCAATCCTCCTGCGTCAGCCTCCCAGTACGTACCACTCAGCTGGCTAAGAATCCAGATACTGTATTTGTATGGTTGCAAGAGCGCATGTGTGAAACTCAGCATTTGATTTGTGTCAGAATATCTTTTCACTGATAGGAGGGCCATGAGACACAAAGCAATGCCCTGCTCGGTTCCCACACAGTAACATGGCAGGGTTATTTCTAGACTTTTCTGCATTTCCATCAAGTGCGTTCAGCTATTCACACCCACTGCCCCCATCCCCTGTGATTCCCCTTCTGAAAATCATTATCATATGTGCAGACAAAGAAGTGAGTCTGAGTTTGCTAATTGCCTACAATAGTGGAGGGCTGACCCTAAATCTCGGTCTGCCTCATTAGAAGGAGATGGGCCAAAGCAGTAACAGTGACCAACTCCACGCCCCGGGATTATGATACACCTAATTTTTTCTTTACATGTTCTTATAATTTCCAAAACTATCTCTGAAGAGAAACAATTCAAATACGTTTTCATGGTGAAGAGATAAACAATGGGCTATTCTTCAACCTTTAAAAGAAAGAAAGTCTAATATGTGCTACAGGGAGGATAAACCCTGAAGACATTTTGCTCAGGGAAATAAGCCACGCCCAAAGAGCTAAGTGCTTATCCCACTTACTTTTTTTTTTTTTTTTTTTTTTTTTTTTCTTAAATGCTCTTTCTTTTCATTTCTTTATTTTGGCAGAACCGGGTATTGAACTCAGGCCCCTGCGCTTGCTAGGGAAGCGCTTATTCCACTGAGCCATCTCCCCACCCCCTTGTCCCATTTACTTGAGGTACCTCAAATAATCAAATTCAGAGATGGGCAGTAGGGAGGAGTTCTCGGGTGCTGCAGGAGAAGGGATGGGAATCCGTGGTTGCATGTTGGCCCTCTGTGTCTTGATGTCTTTGGTGTTCTTTCTTTGTTTTTGCTTTTGTTTTGTTTTTTGGTTTTTTGGTTTTTTTTGTTTTTTGAGGGGGACTTTTTGCAGAATCAGGAATTGAACTCAGGCCCTTGCGCTTCCCAGGGAAGTGTGTATTCTTCTGAGCCATCTCCTGCTGAGCCCCAATATATTTCTTTCTTTCTTTTTTCTTTTTTCTTTTTTTCTTTTTTGGTGGAACAGGGGATTGAACTCAGGCCCTTGCACTTGCCAGGCAAGCGCTTATTTTACTGAGCCATCTCCCTGACCCCATCTTTGGTGTTATTGATGCCCTCAATGTCCTTGTTTCCCTGCACAGCTATCAGCCTCTCCACATCGCAGAGAGAGGCCCGGTCCAGGCCCACAAGAGCCCTCTACACTCAGAGCCAGATTCAGAGTGGCTCTCATTAGGTGGCGTCGTGCCTGTGGCCAGATGTCTCCCCAGGGCCTCATGCCATCATAGATGGGGCTTTCTCAGAGTTGGCTGCATCTAGAATGTGCAATGGTATGATTGATTTATGCTGCAATGCTTGCATGAAGGATGTTGGAATTAAGGGGATATAATTACTAAATTAGTCCACTGATTGGCTTAATACCACCCTAAGGTGGATAACCTAGATAGAATATAAAAGGGGCCAAAAGAGGATGCTGCTGTCATTTGCTGGATCATTTGCTTGCTTTCGCTACCTCGTGCCCACCAAGAACTGTTTCTGCTCTGCCAACCAGCCTGCCTTGGAATCGGACAACTATGAACCGAAACCTCTACAAACCATGAGCCAAATACCCCTTTCCTCTTTTGACTTTGGGTGTTGGCCATTTCTCATTTGGCCACAATGAGAAAAGTAACTAAGACCCATAGCAAGAATAAAGCATAATTGCTTCCTTTTTGAAGACACCTTATGTTATTAAAGGAAACTTAAAACTAAACTCAATGCTGGGGGAGGGGCAAGATATAATTACTTAGATCCTTTTCTCCTAACTGCACGAAAGAGAAATTGAGTACAAACAAACAAAAAAAGAAAGAAAGAAATTGAGAGTAACACTCTGTTACCTGTGGCTTTTCTGTGCTGGGTCAGATTTGTTCTGTTTAGATGAGTGCTATCCTTGGGACAGTCTGTCATACCCCTCTTGTCCCAAAAGCTACAAGCATAAGATGTGGCAAAGTCCTCACTATGTGCATTTCTCAGAAAAAATGTGGTGAAATCCACATTTTTTGTTTCGAAGCCAGCTGAGGAACAGGCAACAGGAACCAACCGCCTCTCACAGGCATAGCAAGACAAAGTACAATGACAATGAAATGGATTTCGAAGCACTCGCATTCACATGTTAACCCATCAGCAGTACTGAACGTCTGTGCTAAGTTCAGTGCAAGTTTTTTGTTGTGGTGGTGGTAAAATGCACAAAGCAAAAGTTACCGTGTTAGACGTTTTTAACTGCACAAGTAGCATTAAGTACATTTGTGTTGTTTCCATCTTCAGAACCTCTTCATTTCCCAAACCGAAACTTTTCCTTGGAGGGGAGGACTTGAAATATCTTTATGTAACCCCACACTGGCTTCAAACACAGGATCCTTCTGCCTCAACCTACCAGTGCTGGGATTATAAGCAAGCATGACCATTCCAGACTCCCAAAATAAAACTCTGCATGCATTACACAAAAACTTTCTATTGTCCTTTCTCTCCCAACCTTAGTAACCACCATTCTCTTTTCTGGTTCTCACAGTGTGCCTATTCTAGGCACTTGATCTAAGCAGATTCATACAAATGGAACACACTTACAACTCCAGACTATAATTCCAGCACCCAGGAGGCTGAGGCAGGAGAATCACAGAAGTTGAAACCCAAGCTGGGCAACTTAACAATTTAGGGAGACTCTGTTTCAGAATAAAAAGTTCTTAAAAGGGTGAGTACGTAGCACCATGTGAAGGACCAGGGTTCAATCCCCAGTACTAACAAAAAAAAAAAAAAATTATTCACAATCAGCATTATGCTTATTGCACGAACATAATATCCTTCATTTTTATCTGTATTTCAGCATATTTCAGCCAGAATTTCCTTCTTTTTGAAAACAGCACTATTCCACTGCATATGGAGATCACATCTCACCTCCTGTGTCTATCCCCTATTGCTGATTGCCTTCATCTTCTGGCTTTTGAGAACGGTGTAGCTCTAAGCTGGGCACACCCATATCCAAGACAGACTATTAGAACTGGATAGCCATACAAGTTCAGGAAAGCAAAGTAGACGACCTCTATCTCACTAATACCAAAAATCACGTACTTCATGGAATCAGAAAATGTCAGAGTAGGAAACAATTATAAAATCATCCCTGTTTATTTGTAAACAAGAAAACAGTCTCCAAGTAACTTCACTGGGATGATTTGGAAAATGTGTGGTTCCTCTGCCTGCTTGCAGAGGAGGAGAGGAGGAGGGCTATTGGGAAGGACCCTTCTCCCAGGCAAAATCAACCAACTTGTTGCGCTACATACCTTGAATTCCCCACGCTGGAGATTTATTTACTTAGATGAAGGCAGGGTAATTTTACCAGGAGTCTCCTAGCAAAATAAAAATAGCTCGGAGGGAAAGTCATGCTGACCTGCAAGCCCTTGTCTTGAAAGACAGGTTCTACACAGAACAATGAGGTCCAAGTGGGGCACTGTGGGAAGAGACCACATGAACTCAATCAGGGGGAAGCCACCAGTGGGGTTCCAAGACAGCTTCAGCCTGGAGCTCCCCAAAGAAACCATCCCTCTTGTGGGCCCCGCACAAAGGCAGGCAGGGTTAATGTTCAGACATTAGAAGCCAGGGAGGGCCAAGGGGACAAGCCTCAGTTGCCACTGTCTCCCCATCTCCCTCAGGGCTCCGTGGGCCACTGGGAACCACCATCACTCTCTCCTCTCAATGGTAATGAAGTATTATGCTAGGTTTTACTAAGGCTTGTTTTTTTTTTTTTTTTTGTCTTTTTGAGACAGGGTCTCACTATGCAGTTCAGGATGGCCTTAAGCTCACTTTGTAGCTCAGGCTGGTCTCGAACTCACAACAATCCTCCTGCCTCAGCCTCCCTAGTGCTGGGATTACAGGCCTGCGCCACCACGCCCGGCTTAAGGCTTGTTTTTTGAGTTTATGTGTTTGTTTTTCATTAGCAAGAAAAGAAAATGCTCAAGTGGATCGCATAGTGGAAATCATTTCACTTCAGCAAGTGTGTGTCATGGTGGAACTGATGTTCTGCCACCAAAATTTAGTACTTGGGGCCCGGAGAAGCACAGCCCAGAAGCATATGCATCTGGGTGGGACATTCTGGGGGGTCGGAGACTATTGCAGGGACCAGCTTCGCAGCACTGAGGCTGCTTCCTAAGGGGAGAGTTCCTCTACGTCCAGCGCTGACGCTGACGCTGTGCAGAGCTGTCACCCAAGCTCTGGAAGAACAGTAGCTTACAAAAGGAGGGAGGGGAACCCAATGAAAGTGCAAACAGATTTGTCCAGGTGAGAGCCATGGTGTGCGCCTGTCCTGTCATCCCAGCACTCAGGGAGGCTGAGCCCCCAGCCTTGCACATCCAAGCCCAGCTGCTTAGGGAGACCCTGTTTCAAAATCTAAGCATTTTAAAAGGGACTTGGGAAGTGGTTCAGTAGAGGCTGTAGGTTCAATCTAAGTGCCAAAAACGGCATTTAAATATACCATACATATCTAGTATACAGTATGCTTAAACTATATATATACACGCACACACACACACACACACACACACACACAGAAGTTGCCATAACTACAAATGGTATGCAATCTTTTGCAACTCTAAATCAAGATCAGTGAATCTAAAAACACTTCTACTTATGATAATGACAATAATAACAACAATAATAATAATACCAGCACACACTAATTGAGCTGAACAACAGTAAATCTACTCCTTGCTACAGAGTAGCCAAGAGGGTATGGAAACCGAGCAACGAACACGGAGCCAGAAGCTGGGTGCAGTGGCAGGCAACTGTGGTCCCAGCACTTGGGCAGCTGAGGCAGGAAGACCACGGTGAGTTTGAAGCCAGCACTTGGGCAGCTGAGGCTACGTAGTGAGTTCAAGGCCACCCTGTGGTGACAGCAGGGCCCTGTCTCAGGAAAACAAAACAAAACAAGGCCAGAGAACATGGCAGTTATAGATATTCGCACCCACTGGAGATATCATTTATGAAACTGGGAATGTGCCACATCCTGGTGAGACCTAGAAGCCCACCTGGGTGGCCCTCTGCATCCATGGATTCCAAATTCAAGGATTTAACTGACGGAAGATGGGAAATACTTGGGAGGAAATGACATCTGTCCTAAACACAAGCAGACGTTTTTCTTATCATTTCCTCACAATGCCACATCCCACATCTACAGAGCAAGGGCAGCAGTCAGGACTCGATCTGTCCTCCAGCACGGACTTAGCACAGGGAGGGCACACCTAGGCTCTGTGCAAACCCACAGCTCAGTGTGCAAGGACCAGAGCAGCTGCAGTGTCTGGCCTCTGGCAAGGTCCTGTACCCAATCTGGGGAATAAGAGGTGACTACATGTCTGAGTCCTGCTGTCTTAATATGTGTAACCCACAATACAAAATAAGTTTGCGCCCAGTTAATCTAAAGAATAAACATACGCAGTCACATGCACTCCCTCCACAAACTTCCCGGCAAGCCAGCATCTGCTCTGGTCCACCAGCCCACCAGTGGCCCTCCCAGGCTCTCTCCTCCTCTGCTCAGCCTCAGCCTAGGAAGTGTGAGGACTGCCACAGCCCCATCTGCACCCTGCAGCCCCCACCTGGGCCCACCGAGAGCCTGCTAAAGCCTCCCTCTCTAGCACTGCAAAGTTCCACTCTGCTTTTCCTTTTCTTTTTAAACTGGCAATTGAACTCACGACCTTGTGGCTGCCAGACAGGTGCTGGACTAGTGAACTATATCCCTGGCATTACTTTTCTATTAAAAATTAAGTTCACAAAACACATTACGAGCTGGGCATGGTGATGCACCCCTATAATCTCAACCCTTGGAAGGCTGAGACAGGAGGATTGCTACAAGTCTGAGACCAGCCTAGGCTACAAAATGAGCTCAAGGCCAGCCTAAACTGCATAGTGAGACCCTGTCTAAAAAAAAAAAAAAAAAAAAAAAAAAAAAAAACAAAATTAGTGTATTCTAGTTATAAAAGATTCAAGGAAACAAATGTGGTAGCCTGCACCTGGATCCAGCCACCAAGGAGGCTGAGGCAGGAGGATGGGGAGTTCAAAGCCAGCATGGACAACCTAGCAGCAAGACGTTGTCATAAATAAATAAATAAGATAATATGTTAAAAAAAAAAAAAAAAAGGAGGGAACACAGAGTGTCTGTCTAAGGGATCTGGCCCACAACGCGCAGGCACTGCTCAACCTGCCTGCATACGCGTCTTACAGAGATAGTCCCTGATTTATACTGCTTGACTTAGACGCTTCAGCTTGACAGCACCACAAAGCCATCCACACACAACTGCTCTGCTTTTCATGTTCAGGACAGTATTCAAGAAGTTTCATGAGACAGTCAGCACTTTATTGTACAATAGGCTGATGTCATTGCTCTGAGTACATTCAGAGCAGGCTACGCTGGCCCATGCTGACCAGTAGGTTAGGTGCAGTCATTTGTTTTCCTTTTGCCATGGCACTCAGGATTCCCCAACCCTTTTTATTTTATTTCTTGACCATCTTCACTAAGTTGCCAGGCCACTCTCAGACTTGCAATCCTCCTGCCTCAGCCTCCCTAATAGCTGGGATGACAAGTGTGTCCCACCAAGCCTAGTTGGTAGAAGCATTTCTGTTGTAAGTTTCAGTTTGCAGCAGATTTGTGGCGATGTAAGCCCACCTTAGATGACACTGTGAGACCTCACACACTATTTTATAGTCAGTGCTTCCCTCTCTAGCACTGCAAAGTTCCACTCTGCTTTTCCTTTTCTTTTTGAACTGGCAATTGAACTCACGACCTTGTGGCTGCCAGACAGGTGCTGGATGTTGGGTCGCAGGCATGGTCTTCTATCTGTTCCCTGTGTGCTTTGAAGGAATATGTGAGAGAGGCCTGGCCCCTCCAGTGCCCCTTCATGCCTCATCCTTCCCCCTGTTCTCTCATTCCAGCCTCTGCCACTTCAGTAAAAGCCACATTACAGCAAAGAAACTGCCCATCTCTCCCTGCTATGCCAGGTGGAGTGGCTTTGGCCAGAATAGAAGCTGCTCTGGAGACCAGAGGGCCGCATAAGGGTGGAAGGTCCACATCTCAGAAGCCAGAGCTGGAAGCCAAGCATGCGGACCTGTATGCAGGGCTTGCCTGGGGCCAGGTCTGCGGGTGCAGTGTGCTCTGGCCAGGACAGATAGGAGTGCAGGCCCCTGGGGGCAGGGGACAGAGTAGTGGTGCAATCAAGCAGGAAAGTAGGGGAGAAGAAACAGCTGCAACTCAGAATCCACAGCACATGTCCCAGTGGGTCTAGAAGGGGAGCAGGGAGGACTCCCCCATGGAAGGGGAGGACAGGTCCACAGGTGCAAAAGGTGGAGACTGGGGTAGGATTGGAGGTGGGGGGGAGGGAAGAAAGGAGGAGTGTGGGGATGGATACATGGGTACATGGGTAGAGGGATGGATGGAGGGAGGGAGGAAAGCAAGGACACTTGGATGGATGGATGGATGGATGGATGGATGGATGGATGGATGGATGGATGGAGGAAGGGAGCAATGGAATGGGATGGATGCATGCAGGGAAGGCTGGATGCACGGTTGCATGGATTGAACTCACTGGATGGTGAAAGTGATGGTGGACTTCTCTGCTTTCTTTTTTCTCTGCTGTGAGCCTGTGAAAGGAAGGGACATGCAGGTGAGGAAAGGTTGCTTGTACCTCCCCAGATAGGTTTCCTTTGCACTAAGTTATATCCATACTTAACTTTGGGGAGTGGGGTTATTTGTGTTTGCTTTGCTTTGCTTGTTTGAAACAACATTTCACTATACCATTTAGGCTGGCCTTGAACTCACTTTGCAGCTCAGACTGGCCTGGAACTCAGTGATCTTCCTGCCTCAGCCTCCTGAGTGCTGGGATCACAGGTGTGTGTCACCATGCCTGTCCTCTTTTAGCTTTGATTGTTTTTATACTGGGAGTTGACTGAACCTAGCATGGCACATGCTGGACTAGCACCCTACCACTGAGCTGCGTCTCCAGCCTTGCTGAACACTTCTCTCCCTAGTCACTCGGCTCTGCACTCCCTAAGGGAAGCCGATTTATGTGTGACATCCAGTTTCAGCTTTGGAAAAAGAGCCAGGTTCATCTTTCCTAGGAGAGCTGGGGGTTTTTCTACAGTCACAGTTATGACAGCAAGGCCAGAGCCCAGCTAGGCTTTCTAAGGGCCCTGCACACACATGCTCACACACACATACACACACACATGCACATGCAGCACACACTCCACTGCAAGTGTCAGGTAGTAGTTGGAGTGGTGGGCCCTCTGCACAACAGCCACTTCCAGCACAGGGCCACAGGAAGGAAGGAAAGCAAGAAAGGTGGGGAAGTCTACACAGGGCCAGGGCCATCCTCATGGAGAGCCTTTACAGAAGTATAAGCAGACCTTATGCCTTGGGGAGAAGAGAAGTGAGGATCAAAACTCAGCAGTATTAGAAGCTGCATAAAACCGTCTGGAAACTCCATGGCTGGCTTCTGGCCTGGGAGCAAATATGAAGGTCAAAGACTGAATGAGGCTCTCAAGTGGCACAATGCTGACATTCCTCCGAAGGACCCTTCACTGTGGCCCAGAGGCACCTGGGCCCAGGGCCACCCATCTGACCCATAGGGCTCTGTGTCCACTTCACCCAAGGAGAGGCAGCAGAAGCAGGGCTGAGGACAAGGCAGACACTGGTCCAGGAAACATCAGGTCTGCAGGATGCAGAGGTGAGGGTGCCTGGGAAACTCTCTTCCATCCCACTCAGCAGAAAATGGTCATGCTGGGCTGGCGAAATAGCTCAGTGGACTAAGTGCCTGCTTGGGCAAGCTCAGGGACTGGGGTTCAATCCCCAGCACCACATGCCACACTGGCCCTGTCCCCAGGCACAATGAGCCACCACAGAGACTGGGCGTGATGGGTAATCCCAGGGCTGGGGAGGCTGCAAACAGGAGGGTCAGTATGAGTCAGAGCTGTATAGTGAGACCCTGTACCAAATACATGAATGAAAGAAAGAAAGAAAGAAAGAAAGAAAGAAAGAAAGAAAGAAAGAAAGAAAGAAAGAAAGAGGTCATGCTGCTCTCAAAAGCAGACAAGTAAACAGAAAGGAAGGGCAGTCGGAACTGAGAATATAAAGAGTAATAATACTCAGTATTACTATACTTTTGGAGGTGCACTTGAGGAATGCACCAAAGGGAAGCCTCCTGGGGCTCCCAGGACGCGGGGCCTGGGAGGAGTCCAGGTGCTGGGACCTCCTGCCTTCCCATGCTTCTGAAAGTGTCCAACGGCAGGGGCTCGTCATGAGGGGGTCTGGTATTCCTGGACCTGGGCGGGCATCTGGACAATTCTACATTGGTGCCCACTTGGTAGTCCTGATAAGACTTCATAGGATTTGCACAGACCCTACACAAAACCCCCTGCAGATGCTTAATACCCCCAATTCCACAGAAGTGATCCATTGCCGCACCATATTTTTGTTTAGGAAATAATGACAAGAATAAACCTGGGTACCTGTGGGACAGATGTGGTTGTCACAGGCCTGACTCCCCAGCTTGCGACAGCTGGGGCAGAGCGCAGGGGGCAGAGAGCCGACCGGGCTGTGCTGCGGTGGTGGCTGCTCTGTGCCCAAATCTGCGCTCTATGGTCCGAAGAAGCCCCCTTACTGCGCTGTTTTCTCTCCCTCCCCCGTTTGTCCCCAGCATTGGTCCCGCGAGCTGTGTGGCGACAAGTCCAGCCTGCTCAGGCCACAGCTGCGGTTGCTGCTCTACACAAGGCGTTGGGACTCTGAATCAACTTGAAGCGCTGTGGGAGGCTGAGGTGGGAAGATCACAACCTGGAGCCCAGCCTGGGCCACTTAGTGACGTAATGAGACCCTGTCTCAAAATAAGGTATTCAAAGTGGGAAGGGGATGTGGCTCCGTGTGAAGGCCCGGGGGTCAATCCCCAGTGTGGAAACAACAACAGCACACATACACACATGTACGTTAATTAATTAAATTAGTTAATTAGTTATGCCACAGCCATCTTAGCATCACAGTTATCAAAAAAGTAGCAGAGTTAATGCACTTCTTAATAAAACTCAGTGAACAATGTGGAAAGCTAGGTTTTAGCAATATTCATTTTTAACATTCTCCACTCACATCCAGGATTTTTTTTTTTTTAAATCAAGGCTTCATGACTATCTCCCCCAATCAGGCTGAGCAAAACCTGCTTCTGTCTAGAATGGTTTAGCAGAGAGCAATGGTTAAGTGATTGCATTGTCCCATTTCAAATCCTACAGTTTCACTGAAAGGCAGGTTGATAAAAATCAGCCGGGCCAGTTTCTGGATGGCTCCCTCCCGCCCAAAGGGCAAGCCTCCAGGGCTCCATACCTGCTGCCTGTCCTGGGCCAGTTTTCAGGTCTATGCACCAAGCAAATTCTGAAATGGGGCTGGCGGGGCTGCAGGCCAGGATCTTAGCTTTGTGAGCATGGCTGCCTTCTGCTTCTGCCAGGGGCAGGAGCCAAGGAGCCTGCAGGATTTCCTGGAGTCCAGGGAGAGGGACTCTTCTCTGCCTGAGTGGCTCTCACTTCCCCCTTCCTTGTCCACACAAAGGCCAGCGGACAAGGGTGGCCAGTCCATGCTGGGCAAGGACCCCAGCCAGGTTCTGGGAGCACCTAGGGGACTTGTCATGGCAGCAGGACAGTCATTCAAGAAGACAATGACAAGCCAGTAGAGATGGCGTTAGACTCAACGGAAGCCCGGGCTCCAGGTGAGTATATCTGAATTAACCTAAAGCAAGCCAGGAGGGGCAGTCAACCAGGGGAGACTGCTAGGAGGAGGTGGCCCTAATGCTACATCCATGCCACTGATCCCAAATGGATTTTGTTACGTGCGTCATGGAAAAGTTATTAAAGCCAGAGGGCGAGGAGCTCAGACGGAGGTGCTGAAAAGATCACCCCTGCTGCCTGGTTGGGCCAGGAAGTGACAAGGAGGGAGAAAGCTGGAAGGAGCTGCATGGGAGGAGGCCAGTCCTGGGGTCAGAAGGGAGCTCCAAGTGGCTGGGGTAGAGTACCGGGATGGAGGGAGGTGATGCCAGAGAGACAGGTAAGGGCCAGGCCACCAGGACAGTCACATGCGGTGCTGAGCCCAGTGGCCAGCTGTAGGCTCACTGGAGGCTCAGAAGTGGAACCGACTGGAACTCACTAAGCTCCTGCTGTGTCCTCTGGGTTTTGGGTGCTGCTGGGGCAGCAGGCTTCCCAAGTAACCAGGACTCGGCCATGGAGGACTCACGAGCCCTCAGGACCTGAGTCCTACACTGCTTTTCAGGGCTACTGAAGTGGGGAACTATTTTCCACATTGTTGTTATCCATGAAACAGAGGCTTGCTCCTTCTCTGAAGGAGAGGAGAGGAGTTCCTTATCTCAGCTTTTTTAAAAATGGTATTTCTACTAGCACATGTTTTTGTACACAGTGGCCACGCTCCTCGCAGGGAGTGGTGCGTGGACACACACATTTAACTCTTGTCTCAGCGTCCGTCTCCTTCCCCTCCAGCTCTTGGTCTCCTTCCCATGTACAGATCTCCCTATTTCTTATTATCTGTCTTTGTGTTTTGTTCCTGACTTATGGTTTGGTTTCCCATATAAGAGAAACCGTGCTATACTTAGGCCTGTGTATCTGAGGCTGGCCAAAGAGCTCAACAGATTAAAACACCTACAAGTAGGCACAAGGGCTGGGGGGTTTGATCCCCAGGCCTGCTGTTCTGGCCTCGCCCCCCAGGGCGTGCTGAGATTACAATTGACACTGGGCGCGGTGGCCCAAGCCCGTAATCCCAGCTCTAGGAAGGCTGTAAACAGATCACTAGGAGTCCATCTAGTAGTGAGACCCTGAACACCCTGTAGACCCTTCCCTAAAATACAAAAAAAAAAAAAACTTCTGCATCTGATTTATTTCACTTAACACTATGGTCTCAACGTGCACCCATTCACCTACAAATGACTCAGACTTCAGCTTCTTTACAGCAGCACACTACTTAAGGGTGTGTAAATAGCACGTTTTCTTCATTCATTCATCTGCCAACGGGACGCAGGCCACTTCCAAGATTTAGCCACAATGAATTTTCAGGAAGACGCCTGGAGGGGCTATCTCAAATTTGAGCACGTGGATATTTATTATGGATTTATGTCAGAAATATACATTTACGTTAGTGAGCAGGAAAAGCGTCTCCGTTTTTTAGGTAAAAACGTGGAATTTCATGAAGCCATGGGTAGTGGGATCAAGATGGCACCGTGCTTTGCAGCCGCGTGACTTGGCCAGGCTGCTCTCCTCTCTGTCTACAAGAGACAGCACAACGCCTACTGACGTGGTCACCTTCCTCATCACGGAGACAGTTCCCGACAGCCACGGCTTTAGGGGGCGGAGGCTCATCGCAGCTCATGGTTGGCAGAGGATTCAGCCCTTACTCAGCGGGCTGTGACAGTGGCAGAGGGTCTGGAGGAGGACAGCTGCTCAGGGAATTGAAACAGGAAGCAAAGTGAGAGTTGGAGCTGGGGAAAAAGAGAAACCCTCCCAGGCCACGCCCCAGCGACCTGCCTCTTCCCGCCAGACCCTGCCTCCCACCAGCAAGTCAGCTGTAAACCCCATAATGGGTAATGGGATCACCTCCCCAAAGCCCGCCCAAGAGCAGAGGAGGCTCCTGAAGGACATGGAGACAGAAACCATGGCACCTACCTCAGTAGGATTCCTTAGCAGACTTAAATAAATTAATGCAAGGAAGGTTGTGGTCCCCAGCCTGAGCCCCACCTAGCTTAAGTGCTCAGTGCACCCAGACGCCTCCTCCTGCAACTGCTGTAATTTGCTTTCCTACTGTACTCCACTCTACACTCACTCAAGTCCTTCTTAAACTCCCTTCCTGGGCTTCCTATGACACAGACTACTCTGCTTTCCCTTTGGGATTGTTTTACTGCTTCTTCTTCATGCTCCACCCCCTTTGAAGAGCCCCAGTCATATGCTGGCTCCTGCCTCTCTGGGGCACAAGTCCCCATCCCATCTGAGGTTCCAGCCTGTCCCCAACCTTGATGGTCACCCGGATGTCACATGAGCAACATGGATTCGGAGGAGTCTACTGCTTGCCTCCTTCCCTCACCAGTTCCTCCTTCTGAAGTCCTCTCAGACAGCACAGCCCCCATTCACCCTAACTAGAGTCCTCCACCATCTCCACTCCTGTCTCCCCAGCTCTCTACATCCAGCTGATCAGCAAAGCTCACTGTTTCCAGATGCTCCCCCTTTGCTTCTCCCTCACTTCCGTTTCATTTAAATACTACAACTGCCCAGAAACGATCTCCTCCCCTCTGATATTATGATCTTGACTTTCTCTCCTCAAGCCCCAAACACCCTCCTTTCTCTACATTCATCTTGGATTCTTAGGTCCAAGCTGGGCCCCTTACCTGAATTCCACATTCTGGCCCTTTCATCTCTATCCTAGGTTCAGTTTCCCGCTATCAGAACTCTTGTCTCCCTACACAACCGCCGGGCTCTCACTGCCATGGTCATCTCAGAAATGAACAGACCCTCACTGTGCGTAGCCACCAACACCAGCCAGGCCCTGCCGGTTCACCTGACCCCAGAGATACAACCAAGATCCGCACCCATCTGAGAAAACCAACAGACAAAAAGTGAATGCTAAACTCAGTGCACTAAAGGAATTAGACCCCAGGGAAATATGTAGTACAGGAAAGAGAGGAGAGCTTTAAATTAAGTATAATTAGTGTCCCAAGAGGGACATGCAAGCATGGGAAATCCATGAAGGACAGGATGCCTGAGAAAAGAAACCATTAGCATCACTGGGAATTGAAGACCTAATTGCTGAATGAAAGCTCTGCCGATGAGATGAATCACAGAGAATCATCCACAAAGAATGAATGCACTGGGCCGGGGAGATGTCTTAGTGGAATAAGCATTTCTCTGGCAAGCCCAAAGGGCCTGAGTTCAATCCCCAGTTCCATTAAAAAAAAAAAAGAATGAATGCATTAAATGGAAGATAGGGACAGTCTACCCAAAATGAAGTTCAAAAGATCGAGAGATTTAAAATGTGAGCTCAATATTAAAAGACATGGAGCTATGATCCATGGGTGCAGCTGCCTTATGGGAATTTGAGGACAAGCTGGAGAGGAATCTGGGGGTTGGGGAGAATAATGTAGAATATTTCCCAGCCCCGAAGATTCAAACCATCATATTAAAGGGGATTAGTAAATACTGTGCAAAAATAATTAAAAAATCATTTTGCTCAGTAGCTGTTACTTTCATCATTACAATAAATAATTTATTAGTATCTTTCAAACAGTTTTTGGTTCACTAAAAAAGAAATGAATTTCCACCTGTTGGGTGTGTATGGGTGTTGGTAGTTCCCGGACGCTGAGGCACAAGTTCAAAGCCAGCCTGGTACCTTAATGAGAACCTGCTTCAAAATAAAACATAAATGTGGCTCTAGCTCAGCACTGGCGCACTGGCCTTGCAAGTGCAATACCTGGGATGAAGCCCCTGTACCAAGAGAAAGGAGAAATGAACTCCCTTCCAGTCTCCCAGAGCTCTCTCCTCACTGAAACTCGGCCTTTCTGTCCCTGTTAGACAACTTATCCACATGTGTCTGTCTCCAAGTATAGAGCTCCCGTGTTGGACTGCGTTGCCATACTCCAAGGCCCCCCTCACTGTGAGCAGCGCAGCTGGCCCGTGGAAGAGTGCTGAGCATGGGATGGGTGAATGAATGGACACCCCATCTGCCTCTCCTACCATGAGCCCATGAGACTTCTGGCAACAATCTGGCCCCTTCTCCCCTGAGAATGGAGCAGAGTGGGTTCAGGAAGCTGAATCCTCTGTAGTGGCTGGAAGGGAGGGCGTCTCTGGCCTCTGCAGGAAGAGGAAGAGGATTAGTGTGTGGCACCAGACCATAGTAGTGGTCTTTGCAAAACACCAGTGTTTGCAGGTGGAAGCAAGGAATGGGGTGTCTTCCCAGGATGGGGAACCATGGAGGATCCAAAGGGCAGCCTTAATCTGAGTAAGAGATCCCAGCAGGAGCCCTGTAGCACATCCCAATCCCAATCTCAGCCTTGTAGACAAGATCCTCTCTGCCTAAAATGGAACCCCACACACCTCCAAAGAGGCCCTTAGGCAGAGGCTTGGGGCCCAAGGGAAAGGAGGAGCTTCGTGTCCCTGAGATAATCCGGGGGAGGAGGAGCCCAAGTGGTGGCAGAGAAGGCCAAGGTCAATGCCACATGGCTGAATGTCCTGTCCTCGGGCCACGTCACATTTCTGAAGGCCTGTAGTGAGAGAAGGGGCAGGGAGAAGTCAGCAAGCAAGCAGCTTAGTGTGAGGAGAGGGCACAGGGTATGCAGGAGTCCACCGCAGCTGGCACGTGTGCCCAGAGAGCTGGCACCCATGGGCCTCTAGCACCTTGCACAGGCCCTGCACACGCTCACCTAAGGTTCTCCTCCTTTGGGATCAGACAAGCTCACAGTGGGCCACTGAGTCCTAAACTGGTGACTTCATGAGTTCCAATCTCATAGACCGAACATACAAAGCGTGCCCGATCGCTTTACCCACTTCTCTGCCCAACCCTGTAATAGATAAAAAGACATACAAGCCAAAGAAGCAGCTGGTCTTCTGCATTTATTTTGTTTTCTTTGCCAAGTCATTCACCAGTAGTTTCTTGGGGAGTCCATCTAAAGCCCTTAAATGAAATTAGTCTGCAAAACCCTTTCTTATGTTAATGAGGCTCACTCTGAGTCCAGCTTCAAGACCTACAAAGAGGAAGGAAAGTGTCCCCAGAGCCTGCTGCGGGTCAGTGTTGTCAGCATCCTCTCATCGGCTCACAGACAGCCTCGCAAGGAACATAGTGCTGATGCATTTCAAGAGCAGGGAATTCGTCTTGCAGACCAACATTAAATATAACAAATCACACGATCATTTTTTTTTTTTCATTTAGGGAACTGAGACTCCCAGAGGTGAAGAAATGTACCCAACAGAGCACGGTGGTAGACACCTGTAGTCACGGCCACTTTGAAGGCTGAGGCAGGAGGGTGGAGCACAGGAGTAGTAGGCCAGCTTGGACCACGTAGCACAACACTGACTGAAAAGGAAGGGAAGGAAGGGAAGAAGGAAGGAAGACAGACATTTAATATCACAGAGCTTGTGGGGTAGGGGTCTAATTAGACAAGATGGACCTAAGGCCTATCTTCAACCATACCCCCAAGATGGCTTTCTTTTTTTTTTTTTTTGTGGTGCCAGGGATTGAACTCAGGACCTTGCATTTGCCAGGCAAGTGCTTATTCTACATTTAATTCACACCCCGGGAGCGACACAGCCTGGAGAAGAGGAGTTGGGGGCACACGCCAGCAAACACAGAAACGTTGGATGCGTCGCAGCTGCCTTCATCCTAGACTCTGATGATCCTCACCTAGTTGCCCAGCTTTTGTGGAAGTCGCGAATCCCCACGTGACAATGTTAGTGAGCCTGTGTGACAAGGGCACCAATGTTAGCTGGCAGCTTCCTGCTCCCTTCTGTGTGGTTCTGCTGGCCAGCCCCTGCCCCGGGAACCACGCACCTGCCCTGTATTCTTGAGAGGAGGTGCCACCTTTCTGGCCAAGGCCAGGCAGAGGAGCTATTGCACCAGCGTGCTTGTGCACAGCCAGTTTGCATTTTGCACAGTGATGCAAAATACCCCTCACCCCACCCCGCAGCAGAGCCCTACTGTGGCCTGGCCTGGCAGTGGCAATCTAGACAGGAGCTGTGGCCTTGAGGCCTAGGCGCTCTCTGGGGCGACGCTTCCTGAGCACTTCCCGGCTCCCTCTGGCTGTGTGTGCACTTCCTTCACTGCCTGTCTGCAAAGGAAGAGCTGCGGCAGCAACAGGCAGCAGGAAGTAAAAGGGAAAACACAATGCAGCGCAGAGCAGAAAAATCAAAACTGTGAACCCCTTAAGGGGGGTGAAAACAAACTGAGCCTTTGACATCAGCGCCTTCCTATTGGGAGAAGCAAGTGCAGCGCAAACCTCTGACAGCAGGGCTGCAGGACAAGGCACCTCCATACCGCAGCCCTCCCTCCATGCTGCAGCCCTCCAGCCCCTGCAGCAAGTCCTCTCTTAAAACCCATCCTTCACTAAGCCTTCTGATTCCTAAATGCTAGACCAGGAATTCACAAAAGTAAAAAGAAGGTCAAAAGGAGGAATTCATCAAGAAAATGATTTGATGGGATTTTCAAGTAAAAACTGCTCCCTAACATCATAGTTAGGTCTTCAAGGGCACAGGTCCCTGCCTTTGCCATCAGGCCTACAGACAAAAGGGAGCTTGTGAGCCTTGCTCGGCATGAGGAGCCTCCAGCAAGGCTTAAAGTGAGGCTATGCTGCCTTGCAAAAGAGAGAAACACGGCTCAGTGATAAAGGGGAAGGAAGCAGGAAGGGCACCATTGCACTTTAAAAGCAGAAATTCAGTGCCTGTGATCCCAGCACCCAGGAGGTGAAGACAAAGAGGAGGTCAAAGCCAGAAGTTCAAGGTCAGCCTGAGATACAGAATGAGTCCAGCCTGGACTACATTGCAAAAGCTCAAAAGAGCAAAACAAAAATTAAAAATTAAAAAAAGTAGAAGCAGAAACCCAATCAGTATCCCACCTTCCCCTCCCCATCTACAAGTTTTCTTAACTAAATGAAGTTGGAACTGGAGTCAAATAAAGATGTCCAAGTCCCCCTAACTACCTGGTCTGTGGCATACCTGGTCTTGCTGTGAAGGATCTGCCTTGGTTATTTGTGTGACAGAAGCAACTCTAGCAAAATGTAAGCCACAGGGACAGCCTCCCAGAATGGCGCAGAAAGTCGGACTCTGTCACAGCCAATAGAGAAACCTCGGGGAGTTCTCTAAGAAAATCCTTCTCTCTAGAAAAATTAAGACTAAGCAAAACAAATCACCAGTGCTTTGGAAAATAGCAAAGCAAAAGAAAAGGCTTTGGAGGGTCACAGCACAGGGACAAGATTGCCTTAGTCACAGTGAAACCATTGGACACCTAGCAAAGTCACCCAGGGGCTGTGGGGCATGCATGGGATAAACACTATGACTTCAGTCACATCTGCAACTATGCCATGAATCAATTCTCAAATTTACTCTTTTTTTTTTTTTTTTTTTTTTAATTCTTGCTTGGTATCAAATCCAGGGACCAGCTAAGCAAATGCTCTACCACTGACCTACACCCTTAGCTCTGAAATTATTCTCAGTTGGTTTTAACTTTTAAAACAATATCAGCCTAAGCCGGGCGTGGTGGCGTATGCCTTGTAATCCCAGCACTCGGGAGGGTGAGGCAGGAGGATTGTTGTGAGTTCGAGACCAGCCTGAGCTACAAAGTGAGCTTAAAGCCAGCCTGAATTGCATAGCGAGACCCCGTCTCAAAAAAGACAAAAAAAAAAAAAAAAAAAAAAAA